>JAOXYM010000024.1:8035833-8052813 GCA_028567055.1 Leptatherina wallacei | reverse complement strand
TGGCCCTGCGACAGACTGGCGACCTGTCCAGGGTGTACCCTGCCTCTCGCCTGATACTTGCTGGGACAGGCTCCAGCCCACCCGCGACCCTGCGTGGATTAAGCGGTACAGAAAATGGATGAATGGATGGATGGATGGATGGATAATATAATATAATATGATAGATTGATTGATATATAGATACTTTATTGATCCCCGTGGAGAAATTCAACATAACGTAATATAATATGATGTAATATAATAAAAATTGCTCATATTATTATTATTAGTATATTAATTTCAAATATTAAATGCAAAGAATATTTTTTTATATAATTGAAACTTATGGTCACGAGCTCTGGGTAGTGACAGAAAGAACAAGATTGCGAATACAAGCGGCTGAAATGAGTTTCCTCTGCAGGGTGCAGGGATGGATGGATGGATGGATGGATGGATGGATGGATGGATGGATGGATGGATCTGAAGTGTTCGTTTTTTTCTGCTGTTTGTTGGAAAATGATGCCTCAGAGTAATAAAACAAGATGGAATATTTTTATTATATTTCTTCTCCAGCATGGAGTTGTCAGCCCAATCATTCCTGACCCCGCAAAGCGTCCACGAAGGCGTTGGTCTCATCGTATGGGCTCACTGGAGCTGATGGTTAAATCCATGCTGGACCTGAGGCAGCTTGAGACCTTTGGTCATAAGAAAAACTCCAACTGCCCCCCTCTTGACAGAGAGAGGCGGAGCACGACCAGCCTCCATGAGCCTATGGTAAGACAAATTTACCTGAGAGAGATTAGGAGGTGGCTACACTAGTGAAACTGCATGTTTTCACACATTGGTCGGTGTCTGCCGCAGCATTTAGAGGAGAGATCCAGGAGACATCGGCCCTTTCTGTCCTCACCCACTTCCCGGTGCGTTAAGGGGGCAGATGAAACTGTTTTCTTCCCTGAGGAAACTGAGGATGACACAAATCCTCTGAATGGGTAACTCCATATCCACTACATGCAGTTTCAAGTGACTACAGCACAGCATTTTAATGCTGTTACATATTCTTCATTTCTTTCATGGGCTTGTTGTCAAACATCAGAGATTACATGGTAAAGGAGCAGCGATGCAACACACCATTCAGAGGGGTCCGCGGTGAGAGCCAGGACAGCCGCAGCCCGGACAGCGCTTGCTCGCTGGGCTACGACAGCAGGGAGTCCAGCCCGGATCGCGTGCTGGATGGTGAGGCTACACTCTGATGGCATGTAGACATGGGCGGAGCGAGGCTTTTATACATGGGGTGGCCAGAGGGTGGGCAAGACTTTATCAGGGGGATCCTAAGAAAGGAAATGACTGTGTTCCTCTCTCTAACATTCACATTCACTGCTGTGATAACTGTGGTCACTTTAGAGAGACATGAGAAATAAAGCATCTTTACATTAATTATCTGGATCACCAAATAGAAATACAGGAAGGTCAATAGAAAGGTAAGTTGGTTGTTTTAGGGCGCCATATGTGGCGCATGATGTGGTAGTAGGGGGGATCTTTGGCCTTTCCCCTGAACAGTTCTGGTTTACTGTCTGGTGGTGGTGGTAGACTGGATCTTCATGTCTGATCACAATGATTTGTGTGGCAAGCTCAGTGTTGGGGTTTATCAGAGCTTCTGACAGTGTGGCTGCGGTCTGTCTGGGCCTGATCTGTTTCCTTCCTCTTTACAAAATGGATTTTAAAAAAAACCTCAATTTAATTTTTATATCTTCCTATACACATTAAGACTGGTTACAGGTGATACGTATTTCTCTACATTTTCACGCAGTAGCTTACTTTCAACTCAGTTAGCAGCCTCGCTAGCCTCCTATTTAAATCAAACTGGATCATGTAACTCTAGCTTAGTCAGAACTAAGAAACTTGGGTACTGAGGTACTCTTTGAGCATCTTTATAGTTTATTTCGAACTCCAGTGTGAAAATTTTGATTAACTGAGATGATGTGTAGCCCTAATATACACTCACTGAAAACTGAATATGATATTGTTTCACAACATTATCTTAAAACTAATCTAGTGTTATCATATAACTAGATAAGCACTGCTATGTAGCTTCAGGCTAACACCAGGTTAATAACCTTATATAACAATAGTAGATGTACTTGCACAGGGACAATATCTCTTCTAGAAATGTGCAGCCAAATGTCAATATTCTTAAAGGATGACTTGTTAGGAAACCACTGGAAAATGTATTTACTGGTGAAGGGACACTAATGATCCGGGCATGTTTGGAACATTTCTGTCCTCCTCCAGTGACCTGTACATCACCTGTGGTGTCCAACCAGATTGCAGAGGTGGATAGAGATAGATTTATTTTAAGGAAATGCAAAAATGATAAATTTAAGAAGCTAACAAGCTTTGCAGACTGATCTTAAACAAGGAGGGGGAGTAGAAACAAATGTAAAAAAGATATCCAAGTCACATTTGTATGGTTTCTATTTTTCTTGACTTGACTTGATGTTACACAAGTCTTCTGTGTGAAGTGCAGGATTTTAAAGAAAAAGCTTTGATATTCACGAAAGCCCTGATAACTCTGGGAAGAATTTTCTTCACCCTCCAGACCAAATCAGAATATGTCGGTCAATACAACCAGAGAAGCTTTAGCATTCAGGTTGGTGGTTTGGCCGGTCAAGGATTATCCTATAACTTTGTTTTATGCACCAAAGTCAAGCAGGGTTTTGAATTTCTCACCCGTTCCTCTTTCACTTTTCAGACTGCGCAGACGAGGAATCTCTGAGTCGGGGCAGCTCCGATGAGGAGAATGAGGAAAGAGAAGGAGAAAGGAAAAGGGCAGCAGTGACGAGCATGGATGAGGCTCTGAGGACGGTGAATGCAGCTGCTGATCACAGTCAGGAGGACTTCCTCAAGCAGAACTTTGAGACTCTGGCAGAGAGCTGCAGCACAGGTAGGACTGGACAAAGCAGTATGAGATTTGGTGAAATATGCTTGTTCTTTGGGAGAAGATTGAATCCAATTGGAAAGAGCCAGACTAGCAGGAAAGGCTGTTTCCAGCTGTTCTGCTGTTCTGGCCTGGAGGCTTTACCTCCCAAAATATCTCTCTATTTCTTTAAATCACCCCACATGTAAGACACAGAGCCACAGACATTATTGATTCAATTCTTGGTTTCACTTCCATTTTCTGCCTCTGTCTTCATTTTCCTCTTTATTTCTTTCTGCCATCCATCTGCAGCAGAACAGAGCGGAGTCCCCAGGCTCAGTATGTCTTCACGCTTCCTGGCCAGAGGACATAATATCAGGTACTGCTGACCACTTCAGAGCAGAATGAGCTCGCAGCTGTATATATAAGTACCACCTTACTGCTTCTTTAGGAAGACTAAGCAGTTTGGGTCTCTGGAGTATTCAGGTGTGTGTTAACCTGACTGTAGATCAAGCAGCTCTGCGCCAAAGACCAGCATCTCTAAAGATTTAAAGCCCAATAACTAATACGATATTTCTTGCTAAGTACTAGCTGGATCAGGTTTTATATTTACCTGAGAGTGGTATTTCGAGCACAGATGCCGAAATGTGCATTCCAGTTCACATAACTCTGTAATGATTTATCTCTGTGTAGAGCGGCATCTCCGTTTGCCAAAATGACTGGAAATGAACAAACTGGCCACTCTGCTAAACCACCGGTGTCAAAAGTGCGGCCCCTGATGGAGGCCGGCGAGGTCCGAAAGTCAGAGGATAAGATCCCCGAGTTCCCCGGCAGAACGGAGGGGTAAGAAGAAAACAGATCGGTAGCTCAACAGGGTTTATTTTTTAGATAAGTTCTACAAAAGTTCCAAAATTTTCCCTCCATGAATAAATAAGTGATTATAAAACATGGATATAATGCAGGTCACGACATACGGGGGAAGAAGGTTTTTGTCATATTTGTTTACAACAGGTCTATTTCTGAAAATAGTGTTGTTACTTATTGATGGAGGTAAACAGATGCCAGGAGAAATTTCACCCTAGTAGCTAAATGGGATGTAAAGTTAAAGAGCCCTCTGTTTGCAAAGTGTGACACGGTTTTATGAAGAAGTAAAGAGGAAAAAAATCTTCATTTTATGCTGTTCTGGTATTTCTGGCCCTTTAGTGTAGACTTGGACTTTATTACATTGCAAACTTTTTGCATAATAATAATTATTTGACTCAGTAATTCCTCTGATCCCAAAGGAATTTCTTCTGGGTAATAATACCAGATCTTCTCAAAAGTACTTTCTACCATTCATATGTTCGCTTTGGTCGCTACCTCTGGAATTATTCTGAGCCTATTTAGGAAAAAAGGATTGGGTTGATGCAATAGTGGGCATTATATCCTATGACTCCATACTGCCCAGACTGAACAATGTTCCCCTTCTGTGTAAATACTCATTGGTTGTTTTGTTTTTTTTGCTCATTGCCAAATCCTCATCTATCCTATACTGGTAGACCTTACATCTTCTACTGTTACATTATCACTTTTTCTGTAATTACTCTGAGTTTTTGTTTAATTTTGGTTCTATTTATCCTGCCTTTGCAGCTCTTATAGTTTTATTGAATGATCTTATTTGCGACATCCGCCTGTTTCATCATCCCGTATTGATGTCCTTCCTCTTCATTGCTTCATGACAACCACTTCCTGTTGTAGATCTTTACCCTGACTGGATGACTCATCCATACACTTAATGTATTATTGCCTTTCCTATATGCTTGTTTTCCTGTTGCTCATCCCTAGGTCTGGAAGATTTGTGTTACAGGAGGAAATTCGATTTGTGTTGTATCTTTGTAGTTATTGTTTTGTTTAAAATTGAAAAGTTAAACCTAATTCACAGCAAAACAAACACATTATTTAAAAAATACTCTTTTTTTCCATCTCAGCAGGACTCCAGACAGAGGCTCTCCTCCCAAACTTAGACCCTTAAAGAAGAAGACATCAGGATCCCACCTTTGGAGGATGTCCAACCCTCCACCTAAAGCTTCGCCGATGTTGGACAGAACAACATGCTTACAGAAGTCACACTCTGCACACAACTTAGTCACAGACTGTACGTATTAGGTTCAATTTCTTTCCTTTTTTTTTACCATCTGTGTAATATCTGGCTCTTACTTTTGTACTGAACAGTATCAACTCCATTAGGTGAAACTGTGCTGTAGAATGTATTTAAACCTCATTGCTTCAATTGAATTTCAATTCTAGTGAATTCATTTGACATACAGAATATAAAACCCTGCTACTGTATGTCCGTAGAAGAAGTTATTTTAATCTTTTGCTCATCATTTCTCTTCCAGCTCCTCTTCCTAATGTTCCTTCTGATGCTCAGAGAGAGTTATACAAAAGACCCCAGCAGCTTTCTCTGGCTCATGACAAACCTTCCTTTCACTTTTCTTCACCTTCCTCTGGGTCCCCACAATCCCCTCCGTCGCCTCTGCCATGGGACAGTCCCAAACTAAAGCCTCAGCACTCCTACATGAACCCCACTGCCAGCTCCATGGCCAAAAGCAGCCGATCGTCCTCTCTGGGAGACGATCTCCAGTCGGGATCTCCACCACGCTCCCCATGCTTCCGCAAAAGCAGGAGGTCATCTGAGGAACTGGAGGCGGAGCCACCCCTGCGCTCCTCGTCCCCTGTCGCCACTTTCCCATCTTCTGTCTCGTCCACCTCATCCCTCTTATCAAGCTCTCCATCAAACAGCCCCTCCCCAGTCCCTTCTCACCTTACAGCTACAGTTTCCACAGCTCGTTTTACCCAGAATTCCCAGCCGTCCCGCATCCCTCTTCCAAAGCAGCCTCTCAGTCCTCGTCGCAGCCTATGCCTGGAGGTGAAACCAAGCCAGAGTTGGTGTGGAGGTGTAGCCAGAGCTTCCTCTCCTACAGTAGACCCTGACTGTGATGTTTCACCTTCTCCTGGAAAATGGCAAGGTTAGGCAGCCAGCTGCACACTCTAAATGTCTTATTTCCCCCTAAATTGCAAACAAGATGTGTTTTCATGCTTTCATCCTGTTTGCAGCACGATGCAGGCAGCTGTCTCTAAGTTTAGATCCAGCAGTGTCAACTTCCCTTCCTGTGTGGCAGACAAAGGGCTCTTTCTCTGAAAGGTACAACATTACATCACTTGTGAACATTTAACAAGACTTTTAACAGACACAAGCAGCTGTAAACTTGTCTTTTCAGGAGCCGGAATAGAGTCAGCCACTCATTATTTACATGATTTATTCAGCACATTAGAGGGCTGCAGTGTTATGATTTCATAGTTTCTATTCCAATCTGTCAAAAATCATTTTACACCAGGATTAGTATAGCCACTTTACTGACACATATTTCTGACATTTATTCCCAGTGCCAAGGAGGGAGGACGGGCGACTAAAGAGCACCCTCTGGTGCCTGAAGAGGCATCCAGCCCACACACAGGTTGGGCCTGAGAGCTCCTCAGTTTGTCTGACTCTAACTGTCCTCCATCATTGCTCGTGCTTTGCAATCCACATCCTGTAGTTCTGCTTCCGTCTTGCACTCAAAATTAACTCCATTCACTGTTTAAAAACTCTGATCTCAAACTTAAAACCCTGAGATTTAAAAGGTTTATGCTCTACTCGCAACTGGGTTTTGCAGGAGGATGTGAGCTGTGAGCCTTTCACATCTCACATATTTACTTCTCTCTGGCTTCCTGCAGCAACCTCCTCTTCACATTTCTTTTTTATCACTTCTGTTTCTTTCCTTTTCTGCTTTTAAACCTTTTCGCACCATTTGGTGTGTGCCTACTTAGTTCGATACCAGTGTGTGTTTTGTGTGTGATTTGCCACATGCTGTGCTGCTGTTGAGAGTTATTTCCTCTCTGTCTCTTGCTGCAGATCACACGGTCACCGTGGAAACTTGTAGACAGACTGTTACTGAACTTCACAGCAGTCTGAGGAAAACCATTGTTCTGTACACCAAGGTCAGTGACTGGGTTTCTGTAGTTAGTGGAAAGAGGAGAGACTAAAAGGGGCCTATTTTTTCTGCCTCGTGTTATAAATGACATTCCTAAAATTTTAAGAAACAAAAGGCAGCAACCCAATTCATCTAAGAATTAGTAAAGTAATGTCTGATAAGGAAATGTGCAAAATAGAAACTAAAGAAGTGAACCTGAGCAGTTTTACAGATGTAATAGAGGTGTTAGACAAGTAAATATCTACAATCTACCAGCAGTTGTTGACAATTAACACTGCTATCAATAGTCAGAGTCAGGAGAATTGAGAGATAGCCCACAATTTCAATTTACAAACACCACAAGGATCCAGAAAGGCGTGAACCCCAAAATAGTATGTCTTGGTGAATACTTCACTATAACCCCCCCACCACCACTTATCTTCATGGAAACTACCGGGACCTTCATGATTCATTTAATACAAAGGCAGAGTAGGAGAACACATTAGCAGAGTTTTTTATAGGTGGAAAGCAAAAGTAAGACATGATTTATGACTTATTGATTTTTTTTCTTTACTTTGGCTGCTAGCTTGCAGAGTTTTTGTCCCACTGTGATGAGACAGACATCTTTGCAATCAACAGAATCTCTAATTTCACACGGCACTTTGTTTGTGTGGTTTTCTTGAAGTGGAGAAATTAGCCGAAGCTTGGGGTTTGAACTGTGTCTTGTTTTTGATGCTGATGCTTGGTGGAGTCTTTTAGGTGAGGGTCTCCCCTTCAGCACCGCCCCTACTAAGGCAGCTTATGTGTTTATATTAGGATTATGATCCTTTTTTCACTTCTAAGCATTTTTGTGGCTTTTTAATTATTGTTGGCATTAAATTGAATCCACTCTTCTCTCTTCTCTACAC
This sequence comes from Leptatherina wallacei, assembly GCA_028567055.1. NCBI lineage: Eukaryota > Metazoa > Chordata > Actinopteri > Atheriniformes > Atherinidae > Leptatherina > Leptatherina wallacei. Next base: position 8,045,020 of record JAOXYM010000024.1, on the reverse strand, counting down.
CACTGGCTGCAACATTTGTCCAAAGCAAAATAAATCCACCTCTATGCTTAACAGTTGACAAAATATACTTTCTAGCATGATATCTTTTAACTTCATCAGTCTACTGAGCATTTTTTTAAGAAAATATCTTGTTTAGATGTTGGTTTCTAAACTTCTAGTGTTAAAACTTTTTTTAGGATGCAGGGAAGGTTATACTTTGACTTTTATATAATCCTCTCCAGCGTCTGATGAATGGGCCAGAAGCTGTTTATTGATTTAATTTTCACAGTGCTAAGCAGCTGCTCAGAGGAGCCTATTGCTTCTAAAATTTGGCCGTAGCATAAAAAAGATGGATGAGGCTTCCATAATATGATCCGATGGTTTGTAGATGCCTGAAATTTTGATTTATGCAGTTTGGCTGTTCTTATCATGCACCTTTTGAATGGTCTAACACAGGGAAGTGGTGACAGTGTTGAATCGGGGTTATTTCCCTGTAAACAGAATGCAGGTGAAATATATTCATATTTAATACACAGTGAATGGAGCTGGAATGAGTCATCAGGAGCGAAATATTTATAAAGATTAGAATTTTTTTTAAACTATTTTCATTACAGTAATTAAACAAGGATGTTCGAAGAGTTTTACAAAATTTAGCATGAGGCCATTTCCATTTTTCCTCATATAAAACTGTACAAAGGAAAATAATAACATTCCAAAAGCTAACATGAATGTTAATTTTTTTACTTTTATCAATCAATTCATGTCCTTCTTATTTAACTGTTCACAGAAGTTTTGACCAGGAGAATCCGAACCTTTGTGTGTTTCTGTAGTTCATTTTATCCAAACTGTCAATTCAAATTAGGATTATGAAGTGAAAACAATGATGAGTTTCTCTGTTGTGATCGTTTAAAAACCTGCTTCCAAAGTTTTATCTATAATCCAATGAACTTGTCTCCATGTGTTTCTGGAATTCTGTCCTCCTTTCTTGAGACAACTCTAGGATTTGTCTCATATATTTATATTTCCTTTATGCTGAAGTTTATAGCTTTCATTCTTGGTTGGGAAACTTTATGTGACATAAAAATTTCCTCTAGGGGATTAATAAAGGAATTCTGATTCTGATTACCAACAGCTGCTGCAAGACGACCAACATCCCAGTGATGATCAGCGGGAAATGAGGAACATCCTGTCCAAGGCCCTGTTCACAGTTAAGTCTGAACTGGACTCTCTGCCACACCCCACCTCCCAGTGTGAGGGACCCCGAGGGGACCAAGGGGTGAAAGGTGAGGGAGACAAAGCCCTGGCTCTGCTGGAGCAGTATGCTGAGCTGCTGCTGAAGTCTGTGGAGAGGAGACTAGATACCAAGAACTGAAGAGATGGACTGGTACACTATCGAGACCCTGATACATGTTAAAGCAATAGCACTGTTAACTTTACACTTGTTATTTGCACAAAGATCTTAGGAATTTTATTGACTGAAAGCAGATGAGATCTTTTTTTATATCTAGAGGAAGAATGCATGTGGAGTATTATGCACTGAAAAATAATAAGCTTTTTAAAGGAAAGATGCCTTATTTTGTTGTTGCCATAGCTCTTCTTTGTCTGTACTCCACTTTAAAAAAAAAAATCTAAATTCATTAGTGATGTGAATTATAAAATGTGAAAGGAAGACACTAGGGCAAAGACAAATCAAGCATCCAACAGTATACTGCATGAAGTAAACAAGTGTCTGGATCAATTTTCTGCTATAAAAGCCATTCCAGTTGTGTGACAAAAGAGTTTCTATTTTAATCATGATGATGCAATCAATGTTCTCTTCCATGTGCCCAGGTTTCATGAATTTTAGTTGTTCGTTTAGGATCTTTGAGTTAAACACTAATAATTTGGCCAGGTTATGATATACAATGAGGCCTGCTGATACATCTAAAATGTACAGGGTTCTGGTGAATGAGATGTGAAATAATTAAGATGTCTTATTCCAGTTTACAGTGTAAAAATCTCTAAAACAAGAGGCACCGTCTGATCATCTGCTGTTTTTTGTATTATGATAATATTAAACTTACTTTGATAATAATAATAAAATTAATATTTAATATTACCATAATTTTCGTTCAGTTTATTTTCTGTTTGTATATTTGAGCTGATTTTTAAAAAAAGTTATTAGCGATTTTCTATTTCTCTAAAAGAGATTTTTCTTCTTTGTTACTATCAGACAGTTTGAAGCTGATGCACTGTCCTTTTTAAAATAAATGGGGAGGACACTGGAGCTGATCTCATAATTTTATTCAACCTTTATCATCTTGTTTAATTCACAAAACCTTTCAGTTAGTAGCAGTTTAATCATTTTGAAAACATTGTACACAATAAATACAGTTGTATCTTCAAACTGAAAAATAAACATTTTCTATTAAACTGTTAATTCTGTGGACTTTATTGGAGCATATAATAAACTGAGCTTAGTTCAGGTCTTTATTGACATAGGCTATAACATAGTCACACTTTTACTTGTGCTACTTCAAAGCATCATGAAAGATAATTTGACAGGTTTTAGTTCCTGCGAGATTTGCTTATATAAGGTTTTGAAAAAGGTACTGAAGTTACACCACATTGGTATAAAATCAGCGGAAAATGCTTGCAAATAGCAGCGTATTCCTTAAGGAAGCGTCTCCACGTTGACATAAGTCAGGATGACATCATTCAAAATGTTGATTCGGTCGATCTGGTTGAGCTCTCGGATGCGATGACGGAACTCGAACAGCGGGATGTTGTTCACTGCCACCCTGAACGCCTCAGGAGAACACAGGACCTTCATCTGGAAGAAGAAAAAAACAACATTGTAGCGCTTCAATTGATTTTAAAGCCTAAAAAAAGTTCAATGCATGTTGCATCAAATCTTTACCTGATCTTGTAAGCAATTATGAATAAATGAAAAGTGCAAGGAAATACAACAGCCAGGAAATCTTGACTTATTTGACATATTATAGTAGCAGATCACCTCCAAGAGCCTCCCTTCAGTATAGCGGCTCCCTTATCTAGGACCCGCCTGCACAAACGACTTTCCAACCCTTTGCACCTTTTCCAAACGTTATCCTAATGTTAACCATGAGAAAGCGACCTGAAGTCAGTCAAATACACCTGTGTAGCATTTTGAAGCATAAACATGACCACTTGTCATTGGTTTTAGTTAGTTTTTCCCCCTCTGCAACCCTGCAGTGTATATAAGCAGGTTTAGAAAATGGATGGATAGATTTTTCCCTTGTGGCTACTAGTTAGCATTTTACAACTTCATTTTCACAAAAGTCAGGACGCAGTGAAGTATGGAAATAAAAGAATTGCAATATATTTTCTAATCTCATAAACCCATATTTTATTCCCAATAAAACATAAATAATATTAGATTTTGAAACGGAAATGTTTCACTATTTAAGATATCAAAGATTTTTTTAATTGGTAAATATATAGAGAAGGCATTAGTTGTTTTTTTTATTTGATAGACAGGAAACTGGGCAACAAAAGGCTGGAAAAGTCATTGTCATAAAACGAAAACAATTAAAGGAGCATTTGACAACTAATTAGGTTAATTGGCAACAGATGGGTAACAGGACTGGGTATAAAGAGTATTTCAGAGAGGCAGAGCCTCACATATGTAAGGATATACAGAGGTTTACCAGTCTATGATAAACTACATCCAAAAACTGTGGAATAATTTCAGAAAAATGTTCCTCAAATGTAAAATAGCAAAGATTTTGAAGTGTATGATATCAAAAGATTCGGAGAATCAGGAGAAATCTGTGTGTGCACAGGACAAGGCCAAAGGTCAAAAATAGATGTTTGTAATTTTCTGGCCCACAAGGGACACTACATTGAAATCAGACATTATTCTCTCCTGGAAATCACTGCATGGGCTCAGGAACACTTCCAGAAATCACACACAGTTCACCCTGAAATCCACAAATGCAGATTAAAGCTCTGTCATACAAAGATGATGCTGATAAGTTAACAACCCAGAAATGCTGCAATCCTCTCATTTAAAAGTTCATTTAAAATGGTCTGAGGCAAAGTGGAAAACTGTTTTGAGGTCAGATTAATTAAGATTTCAAATTCTTTTTGGAAACCGTGGACGGGGTGTCCTGCAGACTAAAGAGGAGAGGGACCACCAAGCTTGTTATCAATGGGCTGTTCAAAAACCTGCATATCTGATGGTATAGGTTTGTATTAGTGCCTATGGCATGGGCAGCTTACACATCTGTGAAGACTAAATTCTGAGGTTTTATAGCAACAACTGCTCCCATCCAGAAAACGTCTTTTTCAGGGAATGTCTTGCATACAGCAAGACGATGCTAAACCACATACTGCATCTGTCATAACAGCATTGCTTTACAGGAGAATAGTCTAGATGCTGAGCTGGCCTACCTGCAGTCCAGATGTTTTACCAATAGAAAACATAGTGCATTATGAAATTAAATGAAAAATCCAACAACGAAAGTCCAGGACTGTGGAGCAGGTGGAATCCTACATCAAACCACAATGGGATAACATTCCCCTCCTACTGCAGCAACTGGTCTCCTCACTTCCCAGATGTTTACAGACAGTTGTTAAGAGAAGAGGGGATGCCACACAATAGTAAACATCACCACATCCCAACTTTTTAGAGATGCTTTGCTTCCATCAAATTCAAAATGAGATAATATTTTCCATAAAATGATGAAATGTCTCAGTTTCTACATCTGATATGATGTTTATGTTCTATTGGGAATGAAATACAGGTTTATGAGATTTGTGCATCACTGCATTCTGTTTTTATTTACATTTTAGACACCATCAAAATATTTTTTGGAATTGGGGTTGTATGTCGTAAGAGGAATCTTGTTTTCTTAGCCTGGTTTAACCCAACAGATGATGGCCCTCCATCTGTTTCGTACTGAAAATCAGCATCCCCTTATGCTGGAAATAAAGTGTTGATGAATTATTGCTCCCTGTCTGAGTCCCATTTCCTCACCTCAAAAGGGCTCCCAAGAGCGAAAGGGAAGGGTCCCTTCAGGTCCCTCTCCTCCGAGCCCCAGCGCTCACCCACTTTGTGGTTACGGACCAACGCCTGTTTCCCCCCCTCATTGAAGCGGGGGTTGATGTGAAAGGCAATGTCGTTTCCTCTCAGGAAGTTCACTGTGAACCTGAGGGAGACACAGCTGATTATAATTAATTCTTTTCTATGCTGCATGAAATCCAACATTTTTGAAAAGGATCCGGCATATCATTGAATCTAAAAAAAATAAATCAATGATATGATTGAAGGAAAAAGAACAGATTATACTGATTTTGCGGTTGTAGCTTACATTTTTGCATCAGGTTTCACATTACCCAGGATTGTCATCATCATTTTGTCATACACGCCCCGTGCCAGGTTTAAATTGTATGGAACACTCTAGACAGCAAAGGCAGAAGTACCGTTAAGCTATCTGACAACCAACCAACAGCATTACAATGTTCATACATGTTAGGTTCCTTCATTTGACTCACAAGAGGTCCAGATGTTGGTGGAAGCCAGTGGTGAGGCATGAGAGGAGGAGTCTGTCCAGGCCATCCGGACTGTCCTGGGTTATAAGGCCATCCAGGGTGGGCGGGCCAGATGGGTACACTTGGATGGATAGTGGCAGCAGGTGCAAGAACAGGAGCTTGAGCTGGGGCTTGCATTGGAGCTGCTGGCTGAGGAGGCTGGTACTGGGTGCCTGGCCAGCATGGCTGGCAGGTCTGCTGCACTGTAGGAGTTGGAACTTGAGCTGGAACCATGGTTGTGGTTACCGCTGGTGTTATAACTTGAGCGGGGGCTGTAACTGAAATTGGAGCAGGGACAGAGACTGGAGCTGGTTGTGTAGCGGGCCAGCAGGGTGTAGTTGGCTGGCCGGTCCAACACGGTGCAGGCTGGGTGGGCTGTCCTGGCCATGCAGGGAACCCAGTTCCAGACGGGGGCAGGCTGGGCCAAAGACTGCTGGCCTGTGGGACAGAACCAGGGGACGGGCAGCTGCCACACAGAGCATCAGCATGCTGAGATGGAGGAGGAGAAGGGGAGGATGGAGAAAGAGGTGGGTCAGGAGCCAGAACAGAGATACGTGGAAGAGAGAGGGTGGACAGGATGGAGGACACCAACTAGCAGTTGCAAACATAAGCAAAGAATTAAGCATTTATATTTAGAGGGAAAAATCAGTGCAATGATTTTAGTCATTCTTACCAGTGTAGAGATCTGAGGATTTGATGAGGTACTTACATCCATGCTGCCTGTCCAGAAAGATTAAGTCATTTTATCACAAGCAAGTCTGAGATGATTTGATAGAGATCCATATAAAACTTTTATAATTAACACAGTACACCAACTGCAGCCACATCAAGCTTTCACAACCCACACAGACAGGGAATAGTTCCCAAGCCAACCACCAGAGGACTCTACAGCAAACATCAACATTTGAATAATGTGTGAACCCCATCTGCTTAGTGAATGAATTTATAAAACTGAATCGTCAACAGAAAGCATCCTGACTCATTCAGAAACACAACAGCTCTTGGTTCTGGTTCATATTTGTGGCTTAGGTGCACTTACAGAGGAATGTGCAAAAATATCTGTTTAGAGGCCAAACTATACAACTAATACATAGCTGTTCCTTTTTATTTCCATCTTCTCAATGTTTGTCATTAGTTAGAAACAAAACAAACAGACCATTTCAATACATTTCCAATCTACTAGAGTTTCTTTACCCACAAAATAATGTGTCATATAGCTATGTATTGTGCATGCTCGCTATTCATTTTTCTTCGTTCACTTGAGTTGTTTAATTCGTCATAGTTTTAAGGTACTTACATTTTACTTGAGTATTTTATGCTTCTTCAGATTAGCCACATTGCAACATCTATTTGACACTTTAAGTTATTAGTGGCTTTCATGCAGCTAATGTCATCTGAAGAATAAACCAATTGTTTAAAGCCTTTTTATATGCATGAAGCAGCCGTGGTCTTTTTGTGTGCATTTAAGATTTCTATGAGTTTTGATAAGGTTTCCTTGTCCCAGACTAACATATTTTTTCATTCATCTATCTTCTTACCAAAAATCAAGTTAACGTTTCCCTCTCCCATCAGTCCATCTCTTCAAATTGATTTGATAAAGTTTAAAAACTACCTATAAAGTAGTTTTAAGTAGTTCCAAAAGCAGCAGCTATAATAGTAAAAAGCTGATGCTAAAGTATTGAAAATGTAATGATGCCACCAATAGTTATGTCTCAGAAACACTATTTAAGCAAAGGATAAGGATACTTTCAGCATCACATGTAACCTGGATCAGATAAAGATAAGAGAACCAGTTACCTTTTCTTGTTTTCAGTCCTCAGGTGCACACGGGAGCAGGCTGCAGGTTGTGGTGTGGTTTAAGTCGGTATGTCTGCTTGCAGCCAAGCAGAAAGAAACAGGCTTTTATAGCCCCAAATCCCCACATCACTGAGTCCCTCCTCACTTCATCACTCCACTGATGCCACTCCCTGATTGTCTAAATAAAAACATGTGTAAAACAGATCGTGAGCTGTTTTTATTTTTTACTTTGTTGAAAATGCACCAAAAGATTTTGTTTTCATTTTTGTGTTGAGAGGTTATGATTTTATTAAGAAAAAAAGAGAAAAACTTAAACAGTATATAAATATATAAGAAGCTGCATTTTTGTAATCTTGTATTGCTTTTCATAAACAGTGAAAAGTACAACTGATTAAGTGTTGTGTTCCATATGACATTCCCTTTATTTACATAAACTAGGTCCAATGACAGCCCAATGACTAGTTTTTGTGCTGATGTGGTTCATTTCGCTGTTAAGCAGTCATGGGACTGTGCAACACTCACGCCATTCCTTATGCAGAGTAACACAATTACTGAAGATAGACAAGTCAGGACTTTGTGTTGTTCTCTGTTTGGTCAAATGACACTGAGAGCAGAAAAGTCAGACATTACCTCCTGGTTCATCTACAGGTTTAATTCTTTGGTTTAGTCTTTGGGACACTCTTGCTCTTGCTTTCATGTTTTTCTTGCAGAATGTGTTTTTATGACAAATGACTTTTTTTCCTTAGCATCTTTCGACGTGTGGATATAAGATGTGTTATTTAAGCAAAACAAGAGAAATTCCCGTCACACTCGGGCAAATGAATCACAACATGATTATCCACTAAATCTCCGGGGCAACAGCATCATAACAAAAAGCACCAACATATGTAGCTTCACATAGTTGCTGTGGTTGTCCTCACCGTTTTATTAGATTACCCATCATCTGAGGTGAAAAATTTCAGCTTTTGGAATGACTGAATCCTTCAAGAATGCAGCACCTATCAGTCTGAAGTTTTAAATTCCATCTAGTGAAAGAGAGTGAAAATCAGCAACCTCGACAGCAAAGCAGTCCTTCGCTTTTGAGGTTGACCCTATTCTTTCAGTTAAGTAGCCTCTTGATGGTATTTTACCTACAAGTGCAACTTATTGCAACACCAGTAGTGTAGTACAGATAGCAAGAGCAAAGCAGCATCACAGGGTGTTTCCTGTGTCCCGGCAGAAAAAAAAAAAATCAACTTTCCTATAAGTGATTCAAACAATTACTTGTTAAAACAGATCACCATCTCCGAACGCATAACACATCCAACTTTGAAGCAGATGGGCTTCAACAATAGCAGACCACACTGAGTGCCACCCCTATCAGCAAAGAACAGGACACTGAGGCTACAATTCACACAGACTCACCAAAATTGGACAATAGAAGATGGAAAACTGTTCCCTGGTCTGCTGAGTCTCAATTTCAGCCGCATCATTCAGATGGTATGGACAGAATTTGGTATAAACATGAAAGCATGGATCCATTCTGCCTTGTAATCAATGGTTCAAGTTGTTGGTGCTGTAATAGCGTGGGAGAAATTTCTTGGGCCCTTCAGTACCAATCAAGCAGCCTACCTGAGTATTGTTCCTGAGACACGCCCTTCCCTGTAAAATCACTGTGTCCCATCTTCTGATGGCTTCTTCCAGTAGATTGGATTACTGTAATAGTTTTCTAACAGGACTTCCTAAAAAGAGCATCAAACATCAGCAGCTCATCCAGAAAGCTGCTGCTAGAGTTTTTTTTTACCAGGATTAAGAGATCTGAACACATCACACCAGTTTTAAAGTCTTTACACTGGCTTCCAGTCAGTCAGAGGATAGA
>JAOXYM010000024.1:8018286-8035510 GCA_028567055.1 Leptatherina wallacei | reverse complement strand
CATGGAGAAGCAGCTTTTAGCTGTTATGCTGCAAACAAGTGGAACAAACTGCCAGTAGAGATTAAACTTTCACCAAAAGTAAACACTTTTAAATCCAGGTTAAAACATTTCTGTTCTTATGCACCTATGCATGAAATCAGCAACGTAATTCTAACTTATCTTGATTATAATCAATTTAATTTATGGGTTTTATTTTCTTAAATTATTTTATTGTGATTGTTGCTATTTGTTGCTGCCTTTTACCACTTTTTAATGCTCTCTTTGCACCATCTGTAATGTTTTCAATGTTATATGTAAAGCACGTGTACATGAAATGTGCTATACAAATAAATTTGCCTTGCCTTCCCCAGGATAATGCACCATGCCACAAAGCTCAAATCATCTCAAACTGGTTTCTTGAACATGACAATGAGTTCACTGTACTCCAATGGCCTCCACAGTCACCAGACCTCAATCCAATAAAGCACCTTTGGGATGTGGTTAAACGAAGTGAGAAATCTGCAGCAGCTCTGTGATGCTAACATGTCAATATGGAGCAAAATTTTGCCATTTCTGAAGCAAAATTTTAAAACTCTTTGCACTCTGTAAAAGAAGCATGCTATGAAAGATGTGATGCACCATGTAGGTAAAACAGACAGTTGAAACAATCTGCCACTGAGGTGGTATCGTAGTCTGTAAGATATATGTACCCTTTCATACACTACAAAGACACATGCTCAAATTAACTCTCATTAACTTTTGTTTTTGGCCTGACCTCGGGAGCCCCAGCTATTACTCCCGTGGCGCTCATTAGGCCAAAGGTTGCAGCCATGTTGGACAATTTAGGGAAGCCACAGCCTCAGGCATTGTGTGTGACGGCACTGGAATCTGTCGAATTGAGCATCAGCACTGATTAAGTCCTAATGGTTCATCATCTCCTACAAGCCATCACATGGCAAAATGGTCTTGCTCTATTTTTCAAATAGATTTTTAATTGTTTCCAGAATTAGATCATTAACAGAAAAATGCCTGTTATTTGCTCATGCACAACAGGACTGTTTACATTCCAGCAAACAGTGAACAATGCAAACAACGGACCAGCAGTGAGTATTTTGATTAATCATGCCATAGAATTTTAAAGCCAGACAAATTCAACATACAGATAAATATCATTGCAAATTCTAACGTCATTATGAGCCTGCGGATGATTAGTAGAATCTGGATGTGCTGTCCAAATTTGAGGAAAGCTCTGCATCTTTCTGCTCATTTTGATTCACACTTCTGGGACTTTCATCAACCTCTTTTGTGCATGAGCTTGAAAGTAAGCAAGCAGTGAAATAACTCCCTGAAAGCTATGATTTCTCACTGAAAACAGAAACAAGGCTGAAGTTTTAACTATCTCCCCGCCCCCCTTTTAATCCAAGCCAAACAACTGCACACCCTGTTGGGACAACCTGCCAGCGGCACCATAGATCTTTTGGCTTATAGCAAGACCGCTCAGCTAAAAATGCTTTTCATAAGCTAAATGTTCTAGACTTACACTTTTCTGGAAAAATAGTGTCTGTCCGCTTTAAAAGAAAAAAAACTTAGATCAACCTCAACAGCTTTGGATTTGGCTGTGAAAAATTGTTTCAAGGACACTTGAACAGTGTCATTTGTTGCTAAAAGTAGAACTCTAACTCAGGCTATGTGGATTAGAAAATGTTCCTTACATTTACTCATGACCTGCTGCTTGATTTCACAATTTATTTGCAGTTTACGCCTTAATAGAAATCCTAAATGAAGGCATCACTTTTTAAGAGATGGCGATGCATACTAGTGTCTTACCACTGAATCATCCTTTTTTGTGTTAAAAAAACTAAAAAAGTTCTTCTGACAAAGTCACTCCATATGGTTGGATTCCCCAGGCTTTTGACAACCACAAAAAGAGTCTTTCTCAAAAGATCCTTGGGAATTGATTGGCTCAGGCTGCATATTGTCAGAGGATATTCCTCACCAAGAAACAATCCTGAACATTCGGTCTCATGGTTGGTTTTCTGTTTGGCCTGTTAGCCTAAAATGGCAACACTTGCTTCCTCAACCCTTCTAAGTGATCAAGTCAGTCTCTGAATCATATCAAAAAAGTCCCAATTAAAACATAGTACGTGCATAACAAATACAGTTCAGTTACAACAGGGCTTCTCTTGACTGGAGGTTCACCATGTGGTCATGACATATGCCGGTCGATGGGAGACGGAGCGATGATGTCACTCACAGAAGATCTCCTTTTGTCAACTCAGCCAATGAGGGAGCTGTGTAAAAAGGAGGGAACTGTGAGGCATGCTGCTGTTAGGCAGAAGAGAGTGTTCTGGCAAGAGCAGGGTTTTCTAAAGTGACAACGGAGGCATTAGCCTCTGATAAGCCCTGGGCCCTGTTCCAGTAATCGTAAGCTGCAACCTCCTTGCCTTCCTCTACATTTTCTTTTCTCTTCATCACTTCTTTCTTATCAGATATACAAGAACTGAGTGATTACAGTGCAACAAGACAGCTTTACCAAGTAATCCTCACCCTGAGTGCCCTCTTTTTTATTTTATGTAATACAGTGGGTTTACCAACATGTAGCTTACTAAGACCTAAAGATGCACCATTTCCTTCACAAAATGAGTGAAAGATTAAATTCGGAGAGAGTGTGTGTTAAAGGGAGTAAGAGTGAGGAAGGAGGTTGCAAAAATAATATTGCCTCAGTTGCCATGGGGACGGTTGCATGTTTTGGTGGGGATTTTAGTGTGTTTGTGCATGCATTTCTCATGCAAATCATAGTCATATCAAGATGACTATGAGATCAGTTCAATATCATAAAGAATAAAATCATTCACTTAGTGATGTTCTGACTGATGTTTCCGTCATAACCAAGTATATCATGACTAATGCACTCCCACAATCCACCACTAGATGGAGATGCCAAATTCTCTCAGAGGGGACGATGGTCATGTGGTAGGTGGATTGTCTGTTCTCTTTAGTCAGCTGACACCTTCACAGTGATCATAATAAACCACAGTGCATTGCCAAAATGCAGATTAGTGGAAAAAAGTGAAACACTGTCATCAGTAAATATGATTAACCAACATTTTTACAGTAGAAAGAACAGCCACATATGGATAGGAGTAGGTATCAGTAAAGCAGTTGTTTCCTTGAGTCTATTATGATATAATGGATTTCAATGGGCAACATATTCATGGTGTCAGTTCAACTCTTTTTGTTACCTTCCAAATAGAAAATATCATTCCTTTTTAGGTTAGCTGCCCCCCTCCCCAAAAGCTCAAACCCAACTATTTAAGATCACACCTTAGAGCTCTTGTGTGTTTAGGCCTATAAATATTTTTGACAATGTGACTTTTTTCAAACAGAGTAACAGAGAGCTATATTCTCTTTGTTTTCTAATCAATTTTCAGACAAAAATCAGCTGTCCCACCTAAAATACAGACTTTATCTATAATTCATATGTAGTAGGGGGTGAAAGATCACAGCCCCTCCCCCATTTTCCACATGGCCATGTGTGAAGCATAGATGTGGACGGCCAGTAAACCCCTAATAAGTGTTGCTTAGCCTGGAATAGTCCTGAGCTGAAGGGGTGTTTCGACTGCTAATAGTCTGGGCTCACATTTCCCAGGAGGGTTTTATGGGTGTATCAGGAAATGTGCAAGAGTGACAGAGCTAACTAACAAGGCAAGGACAGTATCATTGCAAATAAAGAGCCAGTACTGCAAAAGATTTTCATCCAGCATCCAGAGAAGTTCAACATAAGCAGCAGTTATTGGCTGTGAAGTCTAAGTTGACCAGCTGGGGAAAAAAAGTAGGATTTCTTTCAGCCAAAAGGGGAAAAAACTCAATATATTTAGAAACACCCCCATCATTGATCCTAGAGGAAGTCAACTTGATATAATAATGGATACTTTATTTGTCCTCTATCATCTTCCTCAGTCAAGACATAAGAAACGACTTTGTTGTCACAGTGGAGTAAATTGACTCATGCTCCTCTACATTCCCTTACTGTAGTCTGGGGAGAAGCCCTGTGCTACAAACAGCATGTCAGAAACAGAGATAGGAGATCAATGAGGGCTGTGACACTGTTGGAGCTGGAAGATGCTGTCACACTGTTTGTTTCCTCTATGCTTTGGGGCTACAGCCTGTCTCACTTTACTCAAGAAACCCATGAACTCATGAAGCCTTAAACATTGTTATTAGTTCTGTGGAATGACAATAAGGCGCATTGCTTTTAAAGGCTCTTTTCCCCCCACAGATGTAAAATCTTTAAACTTCCAAATAATTTTCTATTTCAAATACAGTGTAAATAGCAAGAAGACCACAGAGAAATGAAAAACTATAGTCATTCCCTCCCTAATTTACCTCTTAGCCAGATAGTAGGTTAATGTAACCAGCAAATATACAGTCAAATTAAACTGTGATGTAGTCATCAGCCAGCTATAATGCTGCAAATAGCAAAAATATAAGATAATATTTTATTCATCCTTCGACTGAGAAATTCATACAATACAGCCACACATATCAAGTAGAAATTTTGAGTAAAAGTAGAAGTGGAATACTTAACATTATTTTGACAATATTTCTGTAACATCAAACTAACCATTTCAGGTTTGAGCTAACTACACTTCTTTTTAAATTACTGAACAAAATTACCAAACAGCCTTCTTTTTGGCCAATCACTAAACATAGTATCTTGAATTATTATGCACAACAGTTTCAAAACAATAAATAGGTTGTAAAGAACTGTAAATTTACACCTGTCACATGTCAAATTACATGTTAAGACAGGCATCTGCCTTTGATATCACTTTAACAATTCTATCATTCATTGAACTTGGAGGTCCATGGATAGCCTCTGTCTGTCTACTGAAGTAAAGCAGAATTGCCTCCCAAGATTCTCAATAAGGGTGAGATCAGGCAATGTTTTTCTTCCTTTATACACATAGTAGCCAAAGATTCAAAGGTATTCTTGCAGCATGGGATGTCTTACATGAAAATGATATTAGGCAGAAGGCATGGTTCTTCCTTTTATACCATGCCAGCAAAAGCCCAGGAGTTAAAACTGCATGTATTTTGCAGAGTTCATTTTGACATCCTCAGATCATAATTTGGAATAGTGAATTCAAACTATTTCAACCATTTATTCTTTGCTGTAGGTTAATTTCAGCAAGAGCATCTTTCCATTCATTCATCTTTTAAACTATTCACTACTTTATGCGATATTTAAAATATGTAAGCATCCTACCCTAAACTAATACTCGAATGAGTTAGCTGGAATTATTAGACAGATAGCTAATTATTCCAATCATTTATCCATTACTTTAAGCTAATTTGAGTTAGTTAGCTTGAAATATTAGATAGCTATCCCTTTCAACCATTTACTCATGACTTAAGGCCAATTTCAACAAGAGTTTTTCAATTATTAAAAAAATAAAAAATCATTCATTACTTTATTTAAGCTAATATTTCAACCATTTAACAATTACTTCAAACTAACATCCCTATCAGTTAGTTAGGTTGAAATATTAGCTACAATTTCAACCATTTATTCATTACTTTAAGATATTACAGTTAGAATGATCAATTATGGGTCTTTTTTAAATTAATGTTCTTTACACTAAAATAAAAAGGATTTTTGTTGAAACAAGCATGAATGATACTTTAAACTAACTCTTAATCATCATTAGCAGAGAACGGTTGTGAAACAACGACCTCTAATAAATAAGGATAAATCCTTTGTTGCTACTGTATGTGTGTGTGGGAGCTTTTTTTTTCCAGGTACAGTTGGCTGGAAGTTGTGGCTGCTCTGCTGCACAGGTGCTCTACATATCCCGAGTGTTCTCCGCCCTCTCCGCCACCACAGCCTCAGCTCATTCGCTCTCCTCAACAGCCCGGATGTAGCGCACAGGACCGCACAGTCCTCCACTTAGCGATAATAACATGGCGCTGGCAGACACATAACGGTGACCATCACTGTAATAATATCAACAATAACAGACCAAAATAAGCAACGGGACATGTGAGCTCCTCGACCGCAACACAAGCAGGTACGTGCGAAGCATTTTATTTGGAAGACGCGCTTTGACTGTAATTTGGTGGAAAATGTGGCTGCCGTTTCTTCTTGCAGGGGAGCAAAAAAAAAAAAACCTCTCTGGTAAGACGAAATGCTTGTCCAAGGGTTTAGTTCGTGTCCCTGTCTCTCTGTCCACGGCTTAAGAGCCTTGCAACAAAACAGCAGTGTCATTCTGGGCAGGTTCGCGTCGCTGCTTAGGATTCATCCGTGCAAGAATCTGTCATTGTGGAGCATGTGTTGTCATGGCTGTCAGGCTCTCCGAGCGTCGACCGCTGTCCTTGGTATTGAACTGGGTGGGCATCACACCTATGCATGTTGAAAACATTATTAATGCCTGGCTTTTGTTGATTTATGGCACTGATGTTTAAACCAGGATGAATTGGTGGTCAGAAGGTCGAATAATAATAGCAATAAAATCATTAATACATCCCTTCAGGGACAAATAGTGTGTATGGTTGATGGCCTCAGCTGACTTCTTCATTTGATCCCTTTTTGCTGTAGCATTGCTTTTATTCACTCTGCTGCATGAAAGTGATGATGACAGTGCAAGACATTTATTCGTCTGCTAAGGCGTTGTTTTTTTTCTTCTTCTTCTTCTTGCAGCCAGCCAGAGTTTGACAGTGCTCCGGCTAATATAGGCCAGGTAGGGGAAGGAACAGATGGCTTGTTTTCAAGTTCACTGTGGATTAGAATGAGTAGAGGAAAATTAAAAGTGGTGGCTTGGCCCTCTGAACTGGGGTTCCCCTCTTAAGCTCCTAATCGACCTAACAGCAACACACTATTAATAGAGGTAATAATATGTTGTATAAAACCTCTAATGATGTAAGGAGGGCCTATGTTTTGCACTAGAGCATGACTTATAGACCACTGACAGTGATGTCCATACTGCATAAAGGTGGCCAATTATCACCTGCAGAGAATGATCATCTTATAAAAACATAATTGATTATCTGATTAGCAGAAAATGAATATGCAGCTGTTCTAATGATCATTTTAGGCTACTTCATAGTATAAAATGTCTACTATGTTTTACTTCCTGCAGTCCAAGTGTGCAGGTTTACTGCTTTTCTTTTCTTTTTTGGGTTTTTTTGGTTCGTGATTGGACAAAACAAGACATCTAAAGACTTCATTTGTTGATTTAGGACACATTGCTGGGTATTTTTTTGTTTCCTTTCTTGCTTTTAGAATGATTGATTACATGCTGGATAATTGCATCTCGGGTTGTGTTTCAGCATTTGGGTTTTACTCACCACTGAATCATTTAAGGCAGCAGATTAAGTGTTACGGTTGGCTCTCCCAAAATGTATGTGGAATTTTATCTCCAGATTATGGATGAATAATGAAAGCGATCATTTTGTCAGCCCTACAAACAGGCAGAAGGGTAAAATTAACTGCAGTATATATTTAGCCTTTGGAAACAAACAGCAATTCATGCATGTTTAAACATATGATCCTAACATTAAATCTATATTTATGTGTAGAGAATACATCTTAAAACGTTGCTAGACTGTCCTGCGTGAGCTGATCACGAGTAAGTAATGATTTTGTGATTGTTTTTGTATACACCTTGTCAGTCAAAGTCCAGCCCTTTGATATTTTCACTTTGAAGCACTTCAAGAAACTGGCAGAAACTGATGCAGAATATATCAAACTACTTCTTGCATCAAGCTCCAACAGTTCCCACAGTGCATTTTATTGGAGACATCTGCATCTTTTATTGCAGCAAAATTTATTTTTGCAGACTTTTTGCCACCAGTGTGTCTCCAAAGCCAAGCTGTTATATCCTTTACATTTTCAATATATTCTTAAATTCCTTCAGACCCAAAATAGACATGTACTCTATGTGAGAATGCTGATCTACATGTGTGATAGTTTTAAATATGAACTTTTCCACTCCTCCTGTCCTGTTGACTCGCCAAGCAGAGATTATGTCTGCTCTTCATATATCCTTTGGAGATGATGGTGTGTGTGCGTTTTTTATAAAGTCTGAAGACACTTATAAGCTGAGTCAATGTGTTGGAGTATGTTCCCTTTGCTTGCACCCTCCCTGTTTAACCACTCTGTAATGTATTCGGTGCCGGCATCGAGCACAACAGCTTTACATAATGATCAAAGCGTGATGGATGCCAGAGCATGGCTTCAGCCTGCAGTAATAATAATAATAACCTTTTGAAGTTATCACAATCCCACAACCTCTTTCCCCTCAAACTCCTTTTTTTTCTGTCTCTCATTCTCCTTCTTTCACACTCTCACCCACATTCACTTGCACGGACCCTCTCGACGGTCCTCTTCTGTTGAATGTTTCTGGATACGGGTTGAGCACTTTAAAGAGGATAGCGATAATGAACACATGACAAACTATTTTAGTCCCTATGGCTCTGCACTAGGCTGCTCTTTCTGTCTGTGAGGAGGCAGCATTCGTTGCCCGCACAAATTCGCAATTGCATAAGAGTCAGAGGGAGTTGTACATTGAATAATGTAGTCAGAAGATGATGAGCTAATGCTCCTTTGCCATGCATGCCGAAGTACGTCTCCTCTGTTGATGCTTTCTGCTCAACCTTCAAGGCTGACCTCTTGTGCCATCTGCTAGCATCTCTGTTTTTCTCTCTCCGTGGTTAAATAGTGTTTGAAGATTGGAAGCATAGTACCTGGAGTCGAAGTGTTTGATTCGGCCTATATTTCTACGTGAACCTTGGGAAAATGTTTTAAAATGCCGTTTTAATAGAGTCTTGCCGAGTTGTGCCAACTGAGTCATGCATTGGAAGGTTCGAATAATGGGAGGAGACGAGATGGAGAGAAAAAGGAGGATGGATGTAAGGTGGGTAAACTAGAAGAAGCAAAACAAAAGTGCAGCTCAGAAGTAAACACAGATAGGTTCGAATGTGATTGTGTGAGGGAAACAGAAACATGGGAATGAAAGCATCTGAAGACCCGAGAGCCAGGAGAAGGAGAACCACTTCCTCCCAGTCTGTCGCTTCTGTTCAATTTGGGTTTTATGTGAGCAGACTGAATGCCAAAATCGTCTGCACATGTCTACACTTTTGTTCTAGGTTATTGCATTTTGCTGTTTTTTGTCCCTGGATTGAACATCCTTGCCTTGTACTTTCTGCATGACTTGGTATGTCAGTAACAAAATGGAGAGTGTGTGTTTGTGAGAAATGAATAACGGAAGGGGAAGCCATGAAAAGAGACGTTACAACTGAAGAGAGATGGACAAGACGGTTTGAGAGATAAAAAATGACAATACGAGGTAGACACTTTGCGTGCTACATGTAAAAATGATAGAGTTGTTGTTTTGTGTCTTTATAATGTGTTATAGGTCTGGTTAAAATGCTGATGGCCATTTCTGTGTCCTACTCTATATCCTGCAAACAAATTCAAACAAATAATTCACTTCCACGGTCCACCATAACCTACATCATCTCCAGTTTCATCAGCCTAATTTTCTCTGCCTTCAGTGAGGCTGTTCTACTTCCTTCCCAATGTGTCTCTTTGTCTACAGCGGGAAATGCTTAACTGGCACTGTGCTGGAAGTGTGTGTGCATGCTGGTCATGGGGTTCAAGCATCAGAGGCCACTGATGAAGAGGCCTAGTTAAGCTTGAATACCCAGCAGTGCCCTCAGGCAAATGAGTGCTACATCTGCCTCTTCTGCTGTGAGGGCTACAGCGCTGTGGCCCTCACAGCTCCGTCACCCACCCTCAAGGCTGAGGGGGGTTACGCTATTTTAGTTGAGATGAGTGTGTGTGTGGTGAATTTGGGTGTTGAGATGATTTATTTCTCTATCATTTTCCATGATGATTCTTGATTTTGACAACATAAAACATTTCTTTAACTTGAGAGATGGGGCAAAAGAGACAAGATTTGGATTTGTTGTTGGTGGTTGGACTGGTGTTTGACTTAAGGCTCTTTTTCCTTGTACTTGGTGGGGCCGAAGTAAACACGCCCTCATCCTGGAGGGGGTGAACTTGGTCTCATTAAGGAGGAGCAAAAGCACACCACTGCAAAGAAAAGCAGTACTCACAGGCAGGGGCATCATATCGTAACAGAATTCTGTAATCTTATGGCAGTGTTTTCCTTAGATTGACAGCTTTGCCCTCGCGGTGCGCAACGTCTGTCTATCTTTATTATTCATCGACATTTGTGGACGTTTATTTGCACTTAATGTCACATAGCTGTCATCAACTCTGAACCTTATCTCTGATTTCTCCTGGCTCTTCTCCGTCACACAAACAGAAACCACAGACATCGAACTGATGTAACCGATTAGCCCACTGATCTCAGTTTGGCTTTGATTTTGGCATTTAATAGACTGTTTCATGGCCAGGCGGCCTGCCAGGCTTGTACAGTTGTAGGAGGAACACTGAATCTTTTCACCTCGATGATTTGTTTTCATAACCATTTGAGGCCACATTGTAACTGAAATAACAAATCATTAATTGAAACGTTGCTTCTAGGTGTGCAATCAAGGCCTAAACGTGTCGCATGATGTGTGGTTACAGCTATATGCTATGTCTATGTGTGAGTGTCTGCTAGTGAACTGCTGTAGAGACCAATTGGAGCCTAATTCCAGTTTAATCGCTATTAAAGTGATACCTGTCTAGGAGGGGCAGCCTTGGAAAGCTGATTGCACTGTCTGGATTCTATTCCCCAAACACTTGAAAATATATTTCAGGACAATAAATCAGCAGTTTTCCAAAACTTTGTAAAAAAAAAACATCATTGTTTCTTCATGTGTCTCATACTTTCACGTTACAAAAGGCAAAAGGATAAAGAGGGAAACTAGGAGCACCACAATTCAGAACACAAATTTTGTTTTTCCTCATGTGTGGGATGGTTTATTAACCACACAGGGACTTCCTGTGACTCCCTGAAATCTTGTCATCACCGTGAGGTTGCCAGGCAACCAGCGGAGACTCAGAGTGCTATTGATCTTATCATCTAACTCTGAGCATCAAAGTGAATAATCACATTTCTCATGATGCCAAAAGGCCTCCTTTGAGGACTTGGTTAAAGAAATCACAAAAATCAAATTATTCTGGGCTAAAATTTTGAGGCAATGTTAAAAATATAATTGCTAAAAGAAGAAAAAAAAGAGCTTTAATCTGAGATCTATTTTTTCTTTTAATCTTTATTGCGTAACTTAATCTACTCTTTAATTCTTTATGGTTTAATCTTCATGCAACCCTGTTTTATATATTTATTATTTATTTATTTTTTCTTCACTACAGATTTGTAGAGAGTTTTGCCAAATTGAAATTCTTCAATTCATCAAAACTGAATTTGTGACATCTCCTTTAATCTGTAATTCTTTCGTTTCAATCGGTAATTTTATTAGACCAACCTCCAAAATTTCAAGTGTGCAGATGTACCCCAGAAGCTCTAAAAAGCTTGATGTTGACATTGCTCTACCATGTAACGTCTTGTTTAAAGTGTAAAAAAAGCATTTCTCTCCTTTGCATCTGTTGCCTTTGCTTACAATGATTGACGGTATAACATGTTTCATTTCTGCTTTGTCAACAAAGTTGTTGTTCTGTTTAGCCATGCAATGAATGGAAAAGGTTCTCAATGGAGAGATTATACTATATTTCTAAGACGAGGCCCTACTTGGAGAATTCAGCAATTGATTATGTCTCGTTTGCTTAAATCCAGTTTTGGGTGTGTTTGATTAAACTTAAGAGTCCAATACGGAGCGTATTGAAGAGCCAGGACAACCATACAAGAGGGGAGTTTTTTTGTAGGCACTCATTAGATTGAATCCTACTCAGTGATCACAGAGGAAGAAGCAAGGATGGGAGGATGAAGCAAAGGGAAAAACAGTGAAATATCCTGAAGGGATCCCTGAAGTTGCTCAATAGTCTCCCGTAAGTATAGCTTTTATACTCAGCAAGCTCCTGATGTGTTGTTCTGTGATTTGAGATCAGTCAGGTGGAATTTCATCAAAGCAGACTTGAATGGGGGCATTCATTATGGCCCAGCTTGGTTCATTACCAACGCCCAGATCCCACACCCTCATGGGGACACTTCAAAGAGAACTGAGGTTGTGATGCACATTGCTGTCGCACTAAAGCTTACATCATAGCATCCTCTTTACATCCACACTGTATCTACCATCTGGGAGGTAATAATAAAAAAAAAAAACATGCAGAAAAGGCCGAGTATTGCTGTTGTGTTTTGAACCAATTCAGCCTGACCTTTGACCTCCTGTCCATTTGTTGCTTTTGAAACACCTGATAACGTAGAAGATTAAACAATTTCAACTTGAGCTCAATCTAGTTCCTGTCATTGGCACTTACACTCGTTCCTATTTCTTCATTTGTGTGGGGGTAAGGTGCCGTTTTCAAATGGAGAACAAGGTGTGGTCATCCAGCCCTTCATAGATGGTGTTATGACCATTTGGATGGTAATATGACCACTATACCTTAATCTCCAAAAGAAAAGGAACCCTCACTTGACCAGAATGAAATACAAACGGTGGAAAGCCTAAAAAGTGTAATTTGGGTTGCAAAACTTTGGGAATTTTCAAAGTTGGAAACTTTCCATGGGAATTAACGGGAATATTTGGGAATTAACCAGAAATGTGCTAAAAAGAAGGTTTATTCCCTTAACAGAGAATTTAGATATATTTGAGGAAAATATATTGTAGCATAATCTTGGTTAAAACAACCAGATTTAATTCAAGGAAACTTGAATATCTATACTAATCAATCACACACACTGCTTATTGCAGGGCTATTGAGGCCATGCCCCCTGCATGCACTGTACATGTGATGGGATCACATCACATCAAAAGATCACATGCACTGAAGATTTCTTCAACCCTAGAGTACAGTGGTGTGGGGGGGATAGGTAATATTTTACTCAACATTCATGTTTTGTTGCTCAATATTACTTTGTTATGCTCAAAGTTTTAGAGCTATGTTTTGAAATAAATCTGTTGAAATGTCTTTTTTTAATTGTTTTATTTTGCATGGATGTGTACTTACGACAAAACACAATCTTGATATTCATGTTATGATACAATTTGTTGAAATGATCCCCAAATTCCAGTTATTTACCATAAATTCGCAATAATTCCCATAAATTCCAATAATCCCACTTTGGAATCTTCCCGAAATTCCCCAGCTTAACTTCCCATGGAAAGTTTCTGGAAATTTACTTGAAATTTTCCTCCCCTTTGAAACCCTAGGTGTAATTATGATAGAGCCTAATCTAAAATAGTTTTCAACGAACAGACAACTGGTTGGGCGCCTAAAATAATAGATCCCAGTAACAACCACAGGTCAGTCACATCCAAATGATCATAATACCAACTCTGGCACTAGCAGTATTAGACCCATTAAAATAGATAACCTAACCTGACTTGATAGTGGAACTACAGCTGCAGTTAAAAACGTAGTTCCACTGTGGGCTCAGAGTCAAAGTCTAAGTTCTTTCTGTTTCTCCCCAAAGACTGTAGCCTTGAGAACCTGATGCTACAGCAACGCTGTTGCTGGGACAAAGCAAAGAACAACTTATATCCGGGACAAGGAGGTGGAATTGATGATACAAGTCCAGTTTGCGAATGCTGCCCAGTGGCTTTCACAGTTGCCATTTACAACTTTTATTATGAACTTCATAGGCAGCAACAGTTATAAAACATTTTCAGTTGTTTTAGTACCACCAGCTAGCATTCATAGCGCCTGCAGGAAACAGCTTGTGTAAAACCTGCTATCAGCATTGTTAATTAAACGCTGTTTAGCGTTTGGAAATGTTAGATTTGCAAAGAAGATTTTTGCAATCATTGTCTCTTTATAACAGCTTTTGTAAACAAGACTGGTGATGTTTTCATTTGCAGGGAAATGGAGGCAAACACTGTGATCTGTGATCAGAATTTGCCTTGCTATGTTGTTGAATTAGATATTGCAGAAATCCCTGATGGAAATGTTATTTTTAACATGATTTTCTGTTTCCTTTTGTTTGTTTTACACAACAAAGGAGCCCCATATTTTGCTATGATTTGATGTCTTGTTTAGTTTCATGATTAACATACTTGATTCCCCCCCCAAACATATAAAGATAAAAGACATTCATAAGAAGTAATAAGTTTGGCTGGGTGGGTTTGGCACTAACGTTAGCTTGAACTCTGCTAGCGTCCAGTGCAGTGGTGGTAAATAAACACTCCTCAGTGGATTCATTAAATGTGGGATAATTGCTGTTGCAGGAAGGGATTTAGGAATTAACCAAAAGGCAAATGTTAAGGTGTTGTTTAAATGAGCATCACAATATGGTTAGACAAATATGTTGTCAAGACTGGACACTGACACACTGTAACTTTGCTCTCACATTGACAAAAAAGTGCTTGGATTCTCATTTGTCCTGACCAAATGAGTGAAATCCATTCAATCAGCATTACAGTGTGTGTGTGTGTGTGTGTGTGTGTGTAAGAGAGAGAGAGAGAAAGAGAGAGAGCATCCTGTTGTTAAGCTAATTATACAGAATAGATTACTTTCTGACTGGACAGAGTCAGTTGATAGTGATTTATTTGAGGCACCACGATCTAATCTATCCTAACATTTGGTTTGTGGCTCTGTAAAAATGGACTCCATTCAATTCCCAAAGTCATTTTTGCAATCAAGATTCCCGTCATGCTTTGGTCAACATACTGGATTTGTTCACATTTCAGCATTGTGTGCCATTGTGAACATACAGAGACATTTGTTACCGGACAAATGTGTTGAAACAGGATTATTATTGGAACTCTGGATGAAGGAAATTATAACATTATGCAAATATCCCCCTCCTCTTTTGACTATGAAACATTATTTTTCATCCCTTGCCATTCAAAAAGCAGCAATCTGGCCTTAAATTTAGTACTACGTGCCAACTTCACGTAGATTATTATCGGTAATGTGATGTCTTAACGTGGTCTTTATAGCCTAAAAAAACCAACTCAACTTTGGCCATTTAAGCCCCTCGTGTTCATTTTTGTATGGGTGATTATTCTCTGTGTGTATGTTCCATATTTACTACGTGAAGACACGCATTGGATCATGAGAGCACATATTGTGTGTTTTTTGCTTGGCTAAACGCATGCATACACATGAATGCTCACCAGCTACACACACAAATGCACTCATGCACAGTAAACTCTTAAAGGCGTGCGGCTAATGACGTAGTGTAAGACAGAGTGCACAGATGCACTAGCTGAATAGATTAAAGCAATCGTCCAATGACACAGCTGTGCTCTCTTTGATGCTTGTGCATGAAACTGCAGGAAATGACTCCAGAACAGGGAAGCAGAGCTAAATTTAAAAACAGAGATCCACTCAGACGTGTATGGCACGTTAATGCAGTGCAAGTTGTCAGAGCAGCTGCAGGTTAACATCAGTCTAGTGTGCCTGTTTGAGTATTTACCTATTAGCCAGATGTTTGCTGTCGTTTTAGAGCAAGACTGTGCTGATGAATCTGCATCTATATGTGCAGCAGATCAGATTTGCACTCTCGTGTGTTTATACTGACTTTCTACTTTGTAAAAGCGGCTTTCTGTTAGTGTAAGGAGAGGCAAAGCATGCAGCAGAAAGGCTTGTTAGCTATATGTATTCCATTGGGGGTTTGTTATGTGCCTGCTTAATGGGCTTTGTTTTTGGAGAAGCTGCTGCACCGGTGCATGGCTCTGGTTGCAGAACATCCACAACAACCAGGCTGGTGCAGCTCTAATTAAGCCTGGCACGAGCTTCTGTTAAAGCGCCGGTGCGTTTAAAGGACACGGAAGCGGAAGCTGCATGCTACTAAAATATAAATGGACTGCTTGTCTTTGTATTACAGCATCAGAGCAATAAAATGCTGGACACCTCAAATGACAACTCCGCATTTCCAACTAATTAACAGATGCTATTAGATATTAAGTTAAATTTAATCATTTTATTCAGTTTTAATTCCTATTTGCTGCCAATAAGGTAGCAGCTACTCTACTACAACTACTACTACTACTACTACATAAAAAATAGAAATTACAGCATCATGTATTACTCTTGGCCTTGAGTTGATTTGAAAGTATATTTTGCCACCAATAAATACCTTTCCTTGTCCAAAAAGCCAACATCAGAAACTAGGCCCTGAAAGCAGCCATCTCCTTTCTTTTACAATGCTCCAAGGGGAAAAAGCCAATTCTCCTGATTGTGCAGTTATGCAGCATGCTACAATGCATTATGAATAATCTGGTTTTGTTTTTCCCCTGCAGTCTTATTACCCTTCTAGCTACGACTCTTCATTTCCTCTGCCTCGGACAACATTGCTACAGTGCATTCCGCCCCCTGTAATTTATCCATCTGCAGAAATGGATCATACATAAATGTGTGTGTATGCGTGCACTGAGTAATAGGAAATGTTGCGTTTTAGGGTGATGAGTACTCCAGCCCTTGTGGTTTATAGGCAGATGAGGCAATGATGGCTGCTACTTTCTTAGCTATCTTCAGTCACCCTTCTTTATGTGAGTTGGTGTGCGTGTGTATCTAAATGCTGAGTAGCACAAAATGGATCTAAAAGCTTGGGGGTATCGCTTCACATTTTCATGAGCAACATTGTGTCTGAATGATAATGAATCACAAAGGCCATTTAGTAGTTGCTCTGTTCTCTGCAGCCCTTTGTTTTGCTGACTGAACTGATGGCCGCACATGCATACGTGTTTGTGTTTGCAAGTTCTTCTGATCCAGCCTGTAGTCTTTAGCCAGAGGCAAAACCACATGCCGAGTAATGGGGAAACTAAGAAACCCTTTTCTTTGGCTACAGGATCCCCCACAAACAGAGTAATAAGATAACAGTTGTGCTAAAATACCACAAAGAAATTACTGAATTTGACACGTCACTGGTTGACCTTCAACCCTATAAAGCCAAATGTATCATATTTGATACATACAGCTTTGGAGACATTTTGCATCACTTTATGGTAAAAACTTTGCTCAAAACCCTGTAGTATACAATGTGATACTTGTCTTCTGCCTCTTAATGGATCCCAGGAAGCATAAGACTACACTACAATAATTTTGACATATCACACAGTAATAAATGGTAGATATACCAAGCAATGAGGACTGCGCCTGTTATACTGACAAAATAGTACACGCAATCCATTTTGCGTGTCTGCCGCTGATGAATATGCAATATGGGCG
>JAOXYM010000024.1:7993426-8009125 GCA_028567055.1 Leptatherina wallacei | reverse complement strand
GTTTCCTGGAATCTGGCAACGTGTCACACACACACACACACACACACACACACACACACACACACACACACACACAGACAGATGCTAACATAAACAAATAGTCACAGTTTGCCCTGCAGGGATACTTGTCACTCTCTTTATGTCTGACTATTTCTCATTGAAATGGCAAGTCTATGAAAAGACTGCTCTCTGTTTAAAAAAACCCCAAAAAAAACCTGTCTCTTCGGTCTGGATGTGGTTGTTGTCTGCATACAGATGTTAGACCTAGGGCACTGAAACTAATACCATATGGCAGAGGCTTCTTTTCACGTGCTTTATCATGTTTATTGCAAGACTTAAGAGTGTTTCCTGTGTTTATGTTCCAGTGTTCAGATAAGAAACCTGTGTTTCATTCAGTGTGGAGCTTCTTGTCTCCATTTTTGAAGTTGCATTATGATTAGAAAATACTAAATGAATGTGAGGGAAAGCTGCATTTTTCTAAGTCTTAAGACCAGAAAGTGGATTTCAAGGATATGATGCATCCCAAGGACCAAAAATACTTCATCTCTTGATTATAGATGCCTATGGGTATTATGTTTCAGTGAAATATGGGCTGTAGAAAATATTGTCCATAGAATGTGTTTTCAAATTTAGTCTAGAAATGTATATTCTATTTAAAAAAACAAAAAGAACCTCCAAAAATTACAGTTTTGTCCAAATCTTTTTTTTCTGGGACTGTGGAGTGTATGAAAATTATGCAGGATTAGACCTTCAGTGTTTGTTCCAGTTATTGAAACAATGGATAGATGTATCATTGAGACTTGTCTATGTTTTAACAAGTTCCGGTTCCTGCAGGTTAATGTTTTATTCATAATACATATTTTATTCATAATACGTAATACGAGGCACGAGCCAATGACAGTGCTGCATGTGAGGATGACAAGAAAATGACATTGGCGTGTGAGCCAAATGAAAAGATTTTTAACCTCTGGGGGTACCTCTGCATTCTTTGACTGTTTGTGCATGATCATTGGTGTTTCCCACCTAAGGTCATTAGACTTAGTATTGCAATGACATGAGAATAAAGTAGATGCTAAAGAAATACCACAACTTCCATGCATAAATTCAGATAGTAATAAAATATTGTTTGCCGTTTTCTGGTCAGTTTCAAAGAAGTGGCTTCAGTGCAGTAAAAATGTCCTGGTCTGTAAATAAGCAATAAATCTGTTTAAAATAGATGAATGACAGAGTTCAAGTAGAGCAGGTGCCCCAGTTGAAAGTCACTGCAGACATGCAAGTAAGTCTGCAAGCAAGATGATGCGTGTTAGGCTGTAACTTGCTTTTAATTTAAGCTGCAATATATGAGTAACCAGTAGGGGCAGTGTAGGGACCGGTTTGACTGGTTGTGAGAACACAGGGTTGACAGTGGTAAAGATTATGGAAAGTTTGGAAGACATGACATGGCATGCTTTGTTTTAGGGCCTTACGTGCCATCTATGATACCGCTGCAATTGTTTCTTCTGATCTCAAAATGAACCAAATGCTAACCTCCTCTATTTCTGCCATGTTTATTGTTTTATTTACACCCGGGGTTTGCAACGTTTACTGATAAAAGAGCAATTTTTACCACCTGTCCCATCAAATTAACAGTTTTGAGCTGCCAAACCGTTTTGACTCTTAAAAGTAACTTACAATAAACACATTGTTTGCAGAGAGAGACATCTCTAATTTTCTGTAAATAACTATTTCATGTTTGTTTTTTAAGTCCAACAATAGTCCTGATATTTTAGTGAATGATTCTTTTGTGTATTCTCCATTTCTGAAAGGTTTTTCCCACACCTTACTATCTCTTGAGTTACCACAGAACCTGCAGAATTTGTTGAGTTTGGGGACTTGATCTACTAAAAGTAGTGTTTACAGCACATGCTGTGTTGCTTGTTCTAGAAAGGTTTTTCATTTTTAAATTGTTGTGTTGCTTGCTTACTCTCCATGCAGAATAGCACTCTACTTTCTTAGAGCCAGTGCATATGGGCTGAAGAGCCGGAGGTTGCAGACCCTTGGTTTACACCTTGCAAATTCTGCAGTTCTATCCAGTCTGAGTTCTCTAATGTGCCCCCTAGTGGAATCCCAGTGGAATACTTATATAGCACTTTCCTAAATAAAGGTCACAAAGTGCTTCACACAGCAGTAGATACATTTTAAGTCAGGTAAGATAAGAAAAAGTATGTCCTAAGAAGCTTGATCCAGTGGTAGTTCGCTCCGCCATCATGGAAGCACATGTACGAACGTCTGGACTGTCTGTGCCATTTGTGTAGGGAACCAGGAACATTGTGGTCAAGAATGAGCACAAGTTCGTAAGACTGAGTTCAGAGAACTGGGGGAAGACCCATATCTACCTCTATAGACAAACATTAGAGGGTTAAATTTGATTCACTTGGTTGTGGATTGTCATTTAGGGTGGATAATATTTGGGACTCAGTTCAATTGGGGAAATCTGAAAAATGTCATACTTTCATTTGGTTTGGTTTGCTTTCACACTGCACTTTACTCAAGTGAACTAAACCGCATGAACAATGTCGAGCAGTAACAACAACTGCTTGCTAGGGTGCGATATTTCCTGAAACAGCCAATGGCCATCAGGAAAGAAATAGAAAATCCGGCTCCTGCAATCACAATGGCTCTGAATGGTGAAAGCCTCCGGGACACCCTGTGCTCTCCAGGGGACTCTGTCCACAGAAGCGGACCAGGGTTGGTTTAAAGGGGACCAAACAGCATCAGTATGAATGCGCTCTTAAGCTCAATGAAGTCAGGAACTGAATGGTCCTTTTGGTTGATCCAACTCCAGACATACCTCTTTGTTTATCCATTACTTCATGAGGAGATGCCAGCTTTAACAGATGTTTTCCTAGTGAAGAATCAGGCAGAGACATGATGGTGGGGTTTATCTACAAGTTTCTCCCTAATAGACTAAAGATTTTGCAAACTGTCTATCTTTTGGAGTGATTTTCGCTGGTGCCTCACACTGACAATGAGTAACAGCCTGCACCGTGCGCTGAAATGCTTCAGAGTAATTATCGTTTATCTCCCAAACAAGCTTTGTGACAGTTATGGTGCAGCCACCAATTAGCCATGTGGAGGGCGCTTTATTAATGCTCTTAAAGTGTGGCGCATTTAGTTTAGAGTAACCAAGTCAGCCTCAACAGCCGTAATTCTAGATGCCTCTTTCTGTATTTAGTCTGCAGCTCCCCACCTCCACAGTGCTTATGTTACTCCTCCACATGTGTGTTTGTGTTTAGGAGAGCGTGTGAGAGAGAGGGAGAGTGAGAGACCCTTGAAGGTGGTATATATATTTATATCCAGAACTACTTGTGGAGGGGTGTGTCTTCATCTTTTTGACCATCAAACACATTCTCTCCTCACATAATGTTAAAGTAGCTTTGTGGACAAGGTGGGTTTGTATCAAAAGTCTATGAGATGCTTCAGTCCAAATTGTAGACGATCACTTGAAGGCATGTTTAACGTTTTAATGGTAATGCAGCAAAAGTTTCAGCTCCTCTGTTACTGTGAATATTTGAATAAGTAAAAGATGCCCTCGTTTTAAGAAGGAATGACGTTACAGATTATGCATTTCTTCAATATTTTAAGGCCAATTGCTTTTTGATTTTCATATTTTTCTCAGGCAACCTAAAAAAAAGAGTGAGGCCTTGAGATAGTCAGTACTTAATAAAACTCCTTTTGTGAAGTATCACAGCTGGATTTTCCTCAAAGATTTGACGTTTTTTTTAGATTTCACCTTGCATCTGTTAGTGTTTTGAGGTCTGACCACTGAAATGCAGCCAAAAAGTTTTCTTTTAGATTGTAATCTTCCTGAAATTAATTTGCGTTTTGAATTTTCATGTGATATTTCAGGTTGTCAGCAAGTTTTCTTGCTCATCTTGTCCTGAACTTGACCTTTACTGTTCTTGTTAACTGACCTAAAAACCTTCTGCAATCTGCTGATGGCCTTGTATTTCTCTTTCACCAATTCTTTCATTTGCAGAGTGCAAGGCAGCTGATCAGAGGGCCCCATGGTCTGTTTGGGGGAGGTTTGAGGAGTATTTATAAAGCTTTGGTATTTACAGCACTTGACCAGTTGCATTGTTTGACTAAAAGAAGGGTTCTACTTTTTCCTCATTGATTTACATTGTCAGATGAGATTCCAAAAGGTATAAAAAAATGCATATTAGATGTTCTCTTGAATTGTATCTTCTTTTGGCCAGCTGCCCACATTACCCTTTATTCCTCCACCTTTTCTCTAACTCGCCCTCTATCTTTGTCAAGGAAAAAACTGTACAGCGTGATCTTGACAGCGTTGTGCTGCTGTGTGTTTGTCCTCTGCACAGGGCCTGTCCCTGGCTGCCACCGATGAATGTCCCTTTAGCATGGGCAAATGGCCAGACTCTGTCACGGCCCCAGACTGGACCAGCTGTTTCATCCTCTTTTCCTCCATCTTATCTCCTTTGTCACACTATCTGTCTTCCTCCCTGTGTCTTGTCTTGTGAAAGCGGCAGTGATGGGGAGCCCGGTGGTGCGGCTCTCGAAACCATTGTTGATTTCCACACATGCCAGCATCAGAAGAAGACAGTTTCATGTCTGTTGACACAAACTCGGTCCTGTGGGTTTTAGGAGCACAGAGGACACATATGCTGGTGTTCTTTGTGTTTCTGTTGACAAATGCCATGAGTGGAGGAGAGTGAAGGTCTGAGGAGTGCTCGCTTTAGGAAGCGGCCGGTCAAACCCAGTTAGACAAACAATAAAATTGAAAGGGGTGGGTCCAGGCTTAAGCTGTCTGGCCATGCCTCGGCATGGGCTGCTGGCGTAGGCATTTTTCCTGTCCTGTGCATCTCACATTGAGAATTATCAGAGCATGCAGGCAGGATAGCAGTCGTAGTAGCAGTTCGCAGGGGACTGCAGTGAGCCCTGGACTTGACCTGATTTGTCAGTTTGATGACTTCACTGAACTGTCGCTCCTCTAGGGATTTATTGTCTTACAATTCAACCGAGGGACTCCCTGTTTCCCTGATTTCTTGGAAGAAAATAAAGATGCCTAATGGATTTATCAGATGAGGCATTTGACATCAAAGCGCAACATCTGAGGAGGCTCTAATTATCCGTTACCATGGCTTATCCAGAGCACTTTGATTGGTTAAAAGAGACCACCAGTTTGTTTCCAGGTAAGATGCATTCATCATCAGAGCTTAAATCTGAGCTGCTGAGTCCTTTTAATCGGACATCATTGGAATGAGTGTTGTTACAAACTTTTCAGCATGTATTGAACAGTTTGACAATGATTTTTTTTAAAAAGCCTCTTTATCAGAAGTTGTTTACAGTTCTTTGGATAGATCTACAGGGAATGGAGAGTGAAATATGCCTGTGTAAACAGTTTTTGAGCCAATTAAATCATAAGAAGGAAAAGGGTCTAGAGAACAAGTCAGTGCACATGGGAAAGAACTGACAACATGAGAAAAAAAAGGCAAGGAGCAACGAGAGTGAAAAGTCTATTGATGATGATGGGAGAGGCAAATTTTCTGCCACTCAAACAACAAAAAGCTGCACTGTATGTACGAGGGATAACACCTTGAAGAAAAATGGCTCACCAGATTTCAGTCATGTTCAAAACATTTGACCTTTTAATTAAATTAGGAATTCCTCCTCCCTGTAGCAGCAAATGAAAAAGAGAACATCGCCCCTCCTTCGACTTGTTTATCACAAGGAATTGTGTCCTTTTCATCTTGCATCCTGAATTATGCATAAAATGTATTTGCATATTTGTACATGAGTAAATGCTGTGCTTGTGAATACCAGATTATGTCTGAATTCCAATTGTGAGGGATCCAAAATTAATACACCGTGCTGCCACAGAGTGTTAACATACATTTAGGAACCAAAAATAGACACGGGCAACACGGATACCAGTGCGCACACATGTGCAGAGTCCCTGTTTCAATGCAGCATGCGCATGTTGAGACGTTGTGCAGAAGGGGAAATGCCTGTGGAGGCTCGGATGGTAACAGATGGTTTGGAGACAAATCAGCCTGGGAGTCAGGATCTCTGCCCTGGGACCAGTAGCCCCTTTAAGTACATTAGTGTCACTGTGTTGGTATATGTATTGAAAATCTTTGCACGGGGAGCATCTCTCTGTTTTGTGTGCAGGAAAGATAAATGCATTGAAATATATTGGTTTTACACATTTAAAGGGTATATATTCATGTAGCATCACAGGATGGATTTCTAGTTATTCAGACTGCTTTTAGTGCCAGAGTCCTTATAGCATTCACGACTTAATACACGGCACTCATGCTGGATTGTTCAGTACAGGTTGGCCTGCTTCAGCTATACCGTACCAAACTGTGATGACATGCATTTCCACGGCAGCCCTACGGCCTAAAATGAGCTGTATCTCTGTTGATAATGTCTCTGTTTGCTGAGCTCTCCGTTGTTTTGTAGCTGAATGTCTGTTTATACATTGTTATTGATGATGAATGATAGGAAGTATATGTTTCTCACAGAGCACATAGGGCTTCAAACAATCACGGCTCACTCCAACTCCACACTCAGAATAATGGGGTTGCAAATCTCTAATCTCTGACATATATTACCAGGCGCACTTTCTCATCAGAGTGACATTCTAACTCTGCAGTTGGATAACCTTGCAGGCATTAGTCTGAACTTCACAAAGTGCTTCACAATTTGCCCATAAATTAAGAGGTGCTTATATGGCAGCCAGGAGAAGTTGTGCTCTAAGTAGTTCCCCCAGCTTCAGCCTGTGTGGAGGTAATTCCCAAAGGCCTCCACATTTTAAGAGTGCAGTCCAAACCTGTTTGGACTGGCGTGAAAGAGGAGCTGCTACAACCTTTGCAGGACTCTGCAAGTGCATAAACATGTGTCTCCATCTGCCGTCTTACATGCATTCAGTGGTTTTGTATGTGGGTGAGCTTTTGTTGTTGTGTCTCTGTTGAGCTGAGCGTACGTGACTTAAGCCTTACTAGCTTTTAATAATCCCTTCTAGGTTAGGGGTCACAGCCTTCACTACGGCTGCTTATAGACCACAGGTGTAAGATGGTGCTTTGAAAACCTTTAGTTACTAAAAAGACAAAAGTTAAACAGAGATATTGTTAAGCTCAGACTGTTACTTAAGACGGGCCGATTTACTGTAGTTTTACACCGAAAAAAAAAAAGATTTAAAAAAACAAACTTCTGTTTAGTTGGATGAATCAGCAAGATGTATTAGATAAGGGCTTTAAGAAATCTTAATGATTGCTAAAGAAAAAAAGCGTTTCAAATTTGATAACTTCGACACATTGAAAAAGAGTTATGGAAAAGATTTTAAAGGCACAGTTTACACCTCACAAGTCAGGTCATACAATGACATTAAAGTAACAATATCAGGTATACAGACATCATCCCGTATAGATATATACGCATGTTTCACCATGTATTTGCATATATGATGAAATCATATATGGTGCATATTGTGACAACCATAAAAAAAAAGCAGTTTAACCAAAACAGTCAGGAACACCTCCATGCACGCCCACTTACACAACACACACCAATCTGCTTCCAGTTGGTGCCTTCTTTTAAATCATCTCAGAGGAGGACAACACTCGATTACAGCACAAACAGTAAGGCTGCTAATCCCTGCATATATGTTCTCCCACCACCAGCATCCACCCCCATGCATCAAGAACTCTTTTTTTTTTTTTTGTCTTGTTGTAGCAGCTCAAACAGCAGAGTGGTCCAGAGAAAAATCTGGTCTTAGGGTTTGTTTTTTGGATTTGTTGTTTCCTTTGTTGACAGAGCTTAAGTTTGTTTCTTCAATAGTGTGATATGTCTTTGTTATTATGGCAAGGACAATAAGACTTAAGATATATAATCATATACTTCAAGATACGTGTTAATCTCAGATAATGTATAAGGACGTCTCCATACCACCGCTACACCTGTACATGCTACTTGGTTATAGAACATTCATGAAAGCAGAAGGTTTATGCTTAGCCATGAAACCTGTGGTTGTCCTATTTCGGGTCAAAATGTGTTTGTGGTATTGATATTTTGCATGCTGATATTGCAATAATGATAAATGGCTAGTATGCACTGTCTGGCCATGCTATTAGGTCTACCTTTGCTGGTACTGGGTTGGACCCGCTTTTACCTTCAGAGCAGCCTTAATTCTTGGTGCCATAGATTCAACAAGGTGTTGGAAACATTTCTCGGAGATTTTGCTCCATATTGATATGATAGCATCACACAGTTGCTACACATCCATGATGAGAAAGGTGCTCTATTGGATTGAGATCTGCAACCAGAGTACAGTGAACTCATTTACTTTGTGACATGGTACATTATCCTGCTGGAAGTAGCCATCAGAAGATGCTACACCGTGGTCATAATAGGGGTGGTCATGGTTATTAGTAATATTTATAGGCTATGGTGTTTAAATTATTCTTAATTGTTACCAAGGGCCAAGAAGATATCCCCCACACCATTACACCACCACAAGCTTGACCTAATAATTCCATGCTTTCACGCTGTTTTCATCAAATCTAACCCTACCATTTGAATGATCCAGCTGAAATTGAGACAGGCAACATTTTGCAGTCTTCTGTTGTCTGATTTTGTTGAGCCTGTGTGAATTGTAGCCTCAGTTTCCTGTTCTTAGCTGACAGGAGGGAAACCTGGTGTGGTCCACTGCTGCTGCAGCCCATCTGGTTCAAGGTATGGCATGCTGTGCGTTCAGTGATGGCATTCTGCTATCATGGTTATAACAAGTGGTTATTTGAGTTCATGTTGCCTTTCTATCATCTCCAACCAGTCTGCCCATTTTCCTCTGACCTCTGACATCAACCATATATTTTGGTCCAGACACCTGCTTTTTACTGGATATTTTCTATTTTTCAGGCCATTCTCTGTAAACCTTAGAGATAGTTGTGGAGGAAAATCCCAGTAGATCAGCAGTTTTTGAAATACTCAAACCAGCTCATCTGGTACCAACTACCCGGCCATGTTCAGTCATTTTAAATTTAATTTCTTCTTCTGTAGACAATTAAAACAACATATAAACAGGGGCCTAAGTAGCATGAGGAAGAATTATACACAGCCTCAACAACCTGACACCTCCTCCTCATGCTGGTCACCAGCTTGGCCACACACTGCTGTAGGATGGCGTCCCTTTCTTCAACCAGCATTTGTTGCAAGTCAGCCAATGTTGTGCTGGTCTCTGGCATGAACAACATACCCAAGCTGATCCCGCAAGTGTTGAATGGGTTTGAGGTCAGGACTGCAGGGATGCCATTCCATCCTCTCCACTCCCAAATTCTGGAGGTAGTCTCTGATAAACCCTGCTCTGTGGGGGCAAGTGGTGTCATCTTGGAGGGTAGAGTTTAATCCAAGACTGTGGAGATATTGGATTGCCACTTATTGCATAATCTCATGTTGATATATTCTACATTGAGATTGGCTTCTGTGATTACAAGCCTTGTTTTTCCAGTGAGGAAGATCACACTGCCTCCTCCAAAAGCTGCTACTCTCCAAAATTTTAATAACATTTAAAGCATAATATGGACATCTTATTTAAAGTAGAAAGTGTCTTCAGCTGCTGCATGTTTGAGCCGATGATTCAGTTCACAACTGCCTTAAAAACCTTGTTCATTTACCACGCGATTTACTGTGGCAGCTGCAGGGCTGTGGATGGAGGGCCCCTCCCAGGGGCTGTTTTCCAGCATCATCCTTGATCTTGTGTTTATTGGCTTTATTTTGTGAGCGTCATTTTTAATCAGCATAATGTCTACCAGTCCATATTTCATTTAGAAGAAGCCACTGTGTGTACATGCTCTAAAAATAGCAACATGGTCGGTAACCTTGGGTCGATTTCTGGGTGTTTAAATGGACATCAGCCAACACTGAAAAGGGTTGCTGACATGTCTGCATCACATAAGAGTTTCATGGCTCAGCATAAAACAGAAAAGATGAGGGTAAAGGATTTGTCAAGGCATACCTGTAGAGAGTTTTTAAGTTGTGTTTTTCCCTGAGTGCTTTAGACCTTTTTCAAATCCCTTCCTTTAAACTGTATTTACAGGATTATAATGTGATCTACCACTGTGGAAACGCTTGACAGACGGGTGATTTACTTTGATGTAATTTAAATTCTCTGACTCAAACATGTCTCACCATTTGACTGTTAAATGTTGTTTGGCTTCACATAAGCCCCATTTAGCTTTTGTTTTGGCTAAAAATAACATTTTACTCACAATGACTCAACACACGCTTGAACCGAGGCTTTACAATTTAGTCAGAAGAGTTGTGTGAACGTGTCTGTGAGAAGAGGTTTCCATCTAACACCTTTTGGATTCAGAATTGAGTTTTCAAAAGGCATAAAAATGTTCGATCACTTCTTCCATCACAGAGACCTGGCTTTCTTACATTTGTGTCTCTTTTAGATGGCTCTGTAAGCTTGAGTCTCTTGTGTTCTCCTGTTCTGCTTTCATCGACCCCCCCACCTCTTCTTGGTGTCTCATCATCAGTCTATCTCTCCATCTTTCTTGTTTGAGGTCGCTAATTTGGTCTGGCTGGCTCTCCTGCTGGGCAACAAATGAAATGACTGAGAAAGATTACCATAATTACATTTTTGCCTGGTCTGCTTAAAGTTACTTTTAAAAAAGAGACTTCCGTCACTGCCTCTGTTGGAGAGACTCGACTGAATTAAAAGAGTCACAACTACAACTGATTCAAAGTGCTGCAAAGCAGATTTAATTCATACCTCTTAGTTAGTAACCTGCATGTTGTAATACAGTATATTAATAAAACTATTACTGAATCTTTTTCTGACTCTTTATATCCTGTAGCAGTATTTATTGGGAACTAATTATAGCAATAACCCTGATTTTTTGTGAGACGCGTTTCTTTTTTAGCTTGTTGTAAACCAAATACATTGCAGCAAAAGTGGAAGTAATGAACTGCACTTTGTATTTATCAGGTACAATCCACATATTGTTATACTAGGCTGCTCGAATGACTCAGCATTAATTCAAAAGAAAGGGTTTGTTAATATTTAATAACTTCTTTCCAGGCTACAGTTTAGAGGCTACAAATTTCCTTCATGGGATTAATAAAGTATCTATCTCTCGGATCTATCGATCGTACCTGGCACGATGATTTCCACTTGTTTAATTCTTAAATTTGTATACTTCTAGATTAGCTTTGTTCTCATCATAACGCCATATATTTTGCAGTAGTCTGAGTGAGAGCTTTTTCTAGGGGGAACGTCATCCTGTCAACAACGGGATTTGGTTTCTGATTGGTTGAATTCCAAGAGGTTTTCCAAAATAGGGTGAGAGGATGGTAACATATTAATGCAAACAATTTTTATTGCCATTGGAGATACAATAACTCATTGGGGGAGAAAAGGCTGATATATTATTAAATTTCTTTGTGCTCAATTTGTGCATGAAAGCTGGTAAATGCAAACTATGGTTGCTTGGGTGTAACTTCGAGTTTCTGAGCAGTTGTAGAAGCAACAAGTGGATGCTTTGGTTTGCCCGGGGAACACATTTATCAACACAACAAACTGTTAGCTCCCTCTTCATTTACCGGTTGTAGAGTAAAGCCATTGCTCCTCCATATCGAGGGGTGCCAGATACGTGGCTCAGGCATCTGTTTATGATGCTTCCTGCATGCCTCTCTGACGAGGTCCTCGTGTGTCCCACTGGGAGGAAGCACTGAGGAAGACCCAGGACTGGGTGGACAGTCTCTCTGTTGACCTGGGAACACCTTAGGATTCCAGAAGAAGTCTGAGCTTCTCAGCTTAAGCTACTGCCCCTTTGACCTGACCTCAGATATGTGGTAGAGGATGGATGGCTACTTGGTGATTTCTGTACTGACCATGGATGAGTGTTTCATCTGTCCTAGAGTTAGCATTGTAATAGGCTGGCGACATGTTTTACCCTTGCTTTCACCCTGTGACATCTTCGATTGGCTCCAAACCCCATTCCGAGGTGGCACTTTGGCCATCTGTGATCTTCTTTTCGGATTTATACCACCAGTTGCATTATTTTGTATTAAATGAATGAATAACAGTGCTCTCCTACATTTTCCACTCCATGTTTTTTTACATAATCTTTAGGAGCAGTGCAGAAACATCCCATCAAAACACCTGGAAAAAAGTTTTAAATGTTCTTTACTGGACTTTGGTCTCATTTTTTGTAGAGCTGTTGACGGTAAAAAGGAATCAGTTTTCTCTTGTTTTTTTTGCAAAACTTATTTTTTTGTTAAATCTCCTGGTTTCTTCTGACACTCTGGCAACTTGTTAGTTTTAGCCAATCATACACAACAGCCACTTCTCCAGCTAGCTTTGAGAAATTTCAGCTTTTATTACAACTCATAAAAAAAAAAAGGGTGAACATTAAAAAAAATATATATATATTTTCTTAGAACAAAACACTTGATTTTTTTAAACAAAAAATCTATTTAAAAATCGTGAAACAAAAAATGTATATATTTCGAGTTTTCAATTTTTTTTCTCCCACCCTACTTTTTACCTATATTGTGATAAAGGTTGCATTTGAAAATGTATAAATAGCAGAGAAAAAGGCAAGAACAAAAGAGTTTTAGCTTCGAATTTCCAAGGCACACTGAAAACAGCTTGATGTGATCTGATCCTAATGTTTGGACACAAAAAAAGTGCCAAGATTGTGGAGTTTTTAAGTGTTGTTTTAGTAACTTCAGTCATTTTCAGAGCATTATGCTCGGAAACACATTTCTTTTATGATATATTTCTTTTTAACTCCACAATAGTGCTTGTTTATTTCTTCCACTGCGTGAGATTTGAACTCTATGTACACCACATTTGTGAAAATACATTAATTGCTTCAATGAATGGAATAGGCTGGCACAGCAAACGTTACCCAAAGCCGTAACATAGAGGGAGAATAAGAAAGTGGGATGGGCTGTTGTTCTCAGAAGACAATGTCTCCTAGAGAAAACTGGCACAATAGACTCCATTCACATCTGCAGCAATGGACATTGTGCAAATACCCAAACCACCAATAACACAATAACACTTTCACAGAGCTCCTCAAA
Organism: Leptatherina wallacei; assembly: GCA_028567055.1. Lineage (NCBI taxonomy): Eukaryota > Metazoa > Chordata > Actinopteri > Atheriniformes > Atherinidae > Leptatherina > Leptatherina wallacei. The sequence continues at coordinate 7,996,030 of JAOXYM010000024.1, read as the reverse complement.
GCACAAACAGGAGCTTCCATGCATCTGTCTATAGCTGAGCATTATATGTATATTGTTAAAACACAGCGTTGTCTAAAATATAGAAATCATCACTCTTGGTATTATTTTGTGTCTGTATCTCAATGAGACATTTCAAAAAGACAGCTAAAGTGCATAAATGAGAAAAATGTGGAACATTTAAGTTGCAACCATTTTTAAACACTGTCGCATGTTGTCTGTTCTGTCGAGGAGGATTTTCAGGCTTGTCTAATGTCTTTAATCCATAGACATCACCGAAGACTGGAATTCCTTTTTTCTTTGTGATTCTTTGCCAGGCCTTTACTGTTCTGGTCTGCAGTTGTAGTTCATAAGTGAGTCTTTTTGACACTAATTGAGCCTCGCTTGTTGTAGCCTGCTTGCTGCATTTGGCTAAATGTGAGCTAAATGAATAAATGTGAGCTTTACATCAAGTCATTCAGCCAAATTTTGTGTGTAAACTAATAACCCTTCTATGTTCAGGCTATTTTTTCCAAAATGTTTGTTTATAACTTTTTTTTCAGCTCTAATTGGATTAAACTGTTGATTTGGCCACTCCTGATGTTCTTCCTATCTGTTGTTTTTGCAGCCTGTGGGCCACAGCAACAGCTTCCGAATACAAGCGCCATATTCAGAATGAACTCCAGACCTAGTTGCTAAACAGATAAAGATAAAAGAATACACACACACACACCTGTCCATAAAGCATTGTTAGTCTTTTACAAGATAAAGAGATATAGTACTTAAACTCTTCATACCTTCTGGAAGCCAACACTTAAAGCTTGTTTTCTTTATATAACTCTAATTGAATAACAGCTAAAATAAGAGTGCACGTTGGAATCCAAATATATAAATCTGTCTGAATAAAAGGGGGAAAAAAAATCCAAATCCTTGTCTTCTTTCTTTTGTACATTAGCTATTTTTTCCTCTTGTATGTTACATAATCAAAGACACTTTTTTTTATGTTTTTGTTTTTGCCTGTGCTTTCCTTGTTTTTATCCTGCGGCACTATAAGCCCGAGCTTACCATGCAGCCGGCTGGATAATCGACCAGCGCAATATAAGCATCGCCAAATATTCAGTGTAAGAGTGACTGTGAGATTTTGACATCCCTGGGCATTTTAAAAACAACTTTTGCCAGTGCACGCTATGTTTCCACAAATAGATCCTTCCTTTGACATGAGATGAACAAGTTTCATGGATTCAAGTTGAAAAGAAATTAACAAACCTTTAATAACATATATATTTGAAAACTAGAAAGTAGGACAGAAAGCAATTCTATTGTGAAAAATATGATTTAATGAAGGGGTTGGCTAAAGATATACCGGCTTTGGATGAAAAATGTCATATTAAGGTTTAATGTCAAAACCCACTTCTGAAAAAACATATGATTCACAGCATAAAACACATGATGTATGCTGTACGTGGTGTCGGGTTTTTAAAGGAATATGAAATATCAGTGCAAAATAGATTGAAAATGCACATCTAAATCCATTTGACTTGATTTAATGTCACATCTTTCATATGCAGTTAGATATTAATGAATATGTTCATGGTAATGGTACTTAACTCAATCACTGAAAGGTGAAATTTGCTATGGCATTCAGTATAAAAGCCACATTACAGACACTATGCAATAATGTATTTTAATAATCTGTCCTTATTTCTTTGAAGTCAATTAGTCAGTGCTGCAGCTGCAGTCCTAATCGTAATCTCCTTTTGGGTTGCCAGGTTTGCCAGGGTTTTCCAGCATGTTTGGAAAGAAGAAGAAACGGCTGGAGATCTCAGCCCCGTCTAACTTTGAGCACCGGGTCCACACAGGGTTCGACCCACGGGAGCAGAAGTTCACCGGGCTGCCGCAGCAATGGCAGAGCCTGCTGGCAGACACTGCCAACCGCCCCAAGCCCATGGTGGACCCCTCTTACATCACCCCCATCCAGCTGGCACCAATGAAGGTAGAGTGAATGAGCTGAGGACATCTGGCCATAGATAACAATTCATTAACACCTATTGCACCTATTATATAACACCTATATTCTTCTCTGCACTTGTTTTACTTTTCTGTCTTTGCATTCTCACTCTGTGTAGGTGTCAGTCTCCTCAGTGTTTTTTTTCTCTCACTGCTTTAATCTACACCTGCACCACTTTTTTCCACAGAGGAAAAATAGATAATTCTCCATACCATCTGGCCACTTCACACCATTCAAATGTCCCCATGATTTCTGAAATTATAGCCATGTTGTGTACAGTCTGTTATAATGCTTTAAAACTGCATATGGTCATGATAAGTAACACTGAATGACTCCTTTGTGCCAAACTCATGTACAGTTATAGAAAACTTAAAAAAAAAAAAAAAAAACTAAAAACATTGGGTTCTCATGGCACATAACATACGATACACTGCTTTAGACACACATCCTACAAGTGATGGCATCTGCACTTCTGGAGTCTGTTACCTCGACCTGTCCAGATTTGCTGACTGTGGTTTTAAAGAGTTTGTATATATATATATATATATATGTATGATTGTTTTTATTTGTTCTGATCCATAGTTTGTTGTTGGAAGAAAAGCCATTGCTCCTATAATGAG
>JAOXYM010000024.1:7971148-7985747 GCA_028567055.1 Leptatherina wallacei | reverse complement strand
TGTGTGTGTGTGTGTGTGTGTGTGTGTGTGTGTGTGTGTGTGTGTGTGTGTGTGTATGTATGTATGTATGTATGTATATAATATGTATGTATGTGTGTAAGCTTCTTCTACTTCAGCTGAAGATTTTCATGTAGTGTAGGTGGCGAGGTGGAGGTATTTTAGGTAGCTGAACAGCTTGCTGCTGTAAAACCCATTATAGCTACCCTGAAAATATCTTGACTCAACATCACATTGGAAATATCCACCAGAATGCATGAAAAATTGCAAGCTACATTTCTATCACATGCTTTTTAACAATATAATGATTACATTTTTTTTTGTTTTAGTAGCTTCAATGACAGTAAATCCATATGATTGATGATCATTTAGTCTGGGTCAGACAGAAACAAGCCTGCCACAGTGCATGTGAAGTTGTAACTGCCGGGCATCATCCACACCACATGGCAATTAGCATGACATGAAGGGTGATATGTGGTATTACTGTAAATGTCAGTGGGTCAGTGACTGCAGCCGGCAACCTTCCCCCCACCAGCTTACTGGCAGGTGGTGGAGAAGGGGAAACTCTATCAGTCGGGGTCTCTCAGAGGCTGCTTTTGGTGTGTGCAGAGCCAGACCTGCAGTCGATCCATGAAGCCACAGCTGGGCAGGGTGACTTGTTATGGTGGAGGTGGCAGATCTTGGGGCCTGAACTTTCAGGGGGACTGAGAGATTGAAGCTCAGGAGCTCGAAGCCAGTGGAAGGAGTGATGAAGACTGAGGAAGCAGTGGTGTTCAAACCCCAGGCACAGACGGTTCATAAGCAGTTACAGGTGGGGCGTTCAGCACTTTCTGCTTCTGGTGAGCCAAGACTGCACGCTGGTATGCTGGCTATGTATATTTGTCTGTGCAACAAGTCTTAGTACTCACTGCCAGCAGTTCAAGGCCCTTAATGAAAACAAAACAGGTTGTTAAGCTGCTCCAGTCAGCAAAGCTCCTTTTTTGTTCTGATATAACAAAAATTGTACATGTAAAGGTCACGTTTTTGATAGAGTTTGGGATATCTGTCTATTTTTGTTGCATTTTCACCACCCAAGTTTGACATATGATGAATTATGGCTATACAGTATGCAGCTTGTTTTCTCATGTTTCATGAAAGTGCAGGTTTGTGCCCAAAGCACTGCATGGCAGATATTTTTGTAGCTTTGCTGTGCGTATACACTTAGAAACAGAGCTTCAATTGAAAGTGTTTCTGATTTCACAGGGTCACTCAGTGCTTGCTTCAAGGGAGAAAATGCAAAACTGTTTCTTTATAGAGTAGGGAAGTGGGGTGTTACGTTGCTGACATGCACGCAGGGAGACGCTAATTTAGGGAACCGTTTTATTGCTGTGTTAATTATATTGGGCAAGCTCTGATACGCTAGACTGTCTGGAATGAAAGTGAATGAAGATATGGAGCAAGTCCAGAATATCTTAACATCCTCATTAAAGGTCTGTCTTAAGTTGTTCAATTTCTTTTAAAAAAAAATGTGTATGAATGGAAACATTTATCTCTGATGACAGTCTTGCAAATACTGTCTTTTGCTATATATGCCCGTGTAAAACAAAGTTCATTGTTCATTTGTGCTCTAAACTGCCATATATATTATACATATTAACTATGGTGATCATTGACCTTATTAATGAGCATCATGATCAATACACATTTGATTTGAAGTTGAATTGCATTTTGATTTGCTGTGCATTACACTCTGATTTACATTGATTTGGGATTAAATTGGTCAAAGCAGAAATAGACTCGAAGGAAAATAACTCCAGACTGATGTGTGCCTGTGCAGGCGTGCACCCTCACAGAGATAGAGAGAGCATCTGTCTTTCTTGGCACTGAGCTGAAGTGGATGGCATTGATTTAGACCTTTCTCATTCCTTCCTCTGTTGCGCTCCTCCTCCTCTACTGCTTTCTCACTTTGTCTTCTCGCGCGGCTACCATTCACAGCCGCACTCAGCAAATCACCTCTTGCGGAGACTTCAGAGCCAAAGTCGGCAGGGGAATTTTTGGCTTTCAGCATCGCCCGCTGTACTCTACCAGGGCAGCTCAAACTGTCCTGGCTAACAACTATCGCTCTGTGTCTGAATGTGGGCTTTTTGGAAGGACATTTAGGGCTGTGAATTTAAAACAGGGAAAGGAAAAGACTTGAGACGATGTGTTTGGCTTAAAATTGTGTCATTTTCCAAGTGGATTTATAGTACTTCCCAATTTCTTGATTGGAAGCTGTATAGTAAATGCTAATCCTCTTGAACACATAACAGTAGAAGCACTGGTGCTAAGTCAGCTTGGTGTGAGGTAGTTTAATGACTTGGACTGTAGTATCCTCATGTGGCCAGACCACAAACTGCAACTCCCACGTCAAATCCTATACACTTCCTGATATTGAAGATTATTTAATAAAAATCATTTTTGATGAGTGTCAGCTTAGAGAGAGAGCATCATTTTTCTGATTTCATAAATCTATTCTTTACCTCTATTCTATCTGTGTTCTTATAGGCAAGGTTGATTTTTTTTTTCATTGTACAGTTTAAATGATACATGGATTTTTTTGGGGGGGTCAAAATGACTGGAAAAGATTTATTGTCGATGGATTGTCGCTTCAACTAACATGAAGTTGTTGACTACATCTCCTGTTACCATGACTTCAAAGTCAAAATTCAAATGTATTGATTTATAGAGTACTTTTCATACAGGTAGGTAACACAAAGTGCTTTACATAAAAACGTACAACAATTAACAATTCTAAAAACACCCACCTAATCACACTCTCACTGCTATTCATTTACACACACGCACACACACACACACCATCCATTCATAAGAAAGAAATGTATAGCCTATAAGAAGACTTTTGCGCACTACTCAAAGTTGAATTATTATATGTCATACTGATTTGTCCTTTTTATGTTTGCTGTTCAGCTGGTGATGTTGTATTTTGTTTACTTTTGTCGTAGATTAGTGTAGCTGTGAGACCATGAGGACAGTCCGTTGTTGGATTAGTTGTTACATGTGAAGCAGAAGCATTAGTAATGGCATTGTAACAGCATTTTTTTAGCTTGAATGTGTAACAGTTTACTTTAATAAGTAGTTATGTGTTAATGCGTTACCCACCAAACTGGTCTTGACTTTACTTCTTCTTTTTTTTAAAGGATTTACAGAATTTAAATGCACACGTATACTGTAACATTCAAATAAAATACAAAGAGAAATTATATTTTTGTGGGATAAATGATGTAAGAATAAAAAAAAGTTAGGAAATAATTCAGTTGACAAACTGCTGAAAGGTTGAAGTGTAGCAATGATAAAGGTGTGGATGAAATCTCCATATATTACCATCAATGCATTGGGGTGTTGTATTTGTAGCCTGGCAACAACTGAGTTGATGATGTCACATACAGGATTGGCAGGTGACTCAGGTGAACTTGCACCGTAAGCAACATTAATGGAAACTCACAGCTTGGGGTTCAATTTTTTGGTTGCAAAGGTGTCTCTTCTCAGTGACATGTCCAGGATTGCACCATCTGTTGTTGCAGTTCCTCTCCCTTTACTGTTGTTGCTTTGTCTACTGTTATGCCCTGAGAGCTGCATATATAGACGCATATGTAAAGCATATGCTCCTGCCATTGTGTGTTGATGTAACAAATACTGCCTTCCTGATATTCCTGCTATATCCTTGTAAATTCTCCAAGCTTTCCCTTTTGTTTACCAGCAATCTCTGAATCCACATGATGATCAAGGGAAGAAGCTGTTTAAACTTTCTCCTCCCTTCCCTCACTTTTGCTCCTCATTCCCATAGCACAGCATCCAAACCAGCATTGTAAATGTTTTTTTTTTTTTTTTTTATATTGCACATTGAAAAGCTCATTAGGATAATTCATGACGATAAAAAGAAAGATAATATAACCAGAGATATTGCAACAGTCTTTCAAATCATCTCAGCCTATAATATGAACTACATCATGGTTTCCTTTCATGTAAACATTTATCAGTACAAATTACAGTAGAAATGTTATGACATTGTACAATGTTACCTGCATGTGAAAGGTAAAAGGTGGTAAAAAAAAACTAAGAGAAAAGACAATAGGGAGGATGTCTAAGACTATGAGAGGAAAGACTAAGCACTAGGGGCGACAGTGCTCTTCTAGGGGCCTATAACTGGCTGACAGGCCTCAGATTAATGAGCTCTGGTGTGTAATTAATCTTTGGTGGGCAGTTGTCTGTTTATCTGTCTCAAAGCTGACAGGAGGGATAACTGCAGAGCATCAGACTGATCTCCTCCTCCTCTTCCTGCTCTCTGCCTCCTCTTCCCACTCCTTCTAAGATCAGAAAGTTTCTCAGGCGCTGTCACACTCACTTGGAGACTCTTTAAGAAGGATAAGCCCACCGAAATTCACAGCCATCACATACATGTTCACACTGCCAAAGGGAGATATTTGTTATGATTTCTAAAAATTTCAATTCAACTAAAACTTTCCAGTGTGTATACAATCATATTAAATATGCCGTGTCTTAGCTGTACTGCTGTAATAAACCAAAGGTCAGTGGATTTGGTTTGACTGTATTTTTACATTTTATTAACCTTTGACCACTACCTGTAATCATAAAAACATAATCCGTTGAGCTAAAAACCGGCCCTTGTCCGTCCATTGAACTCTGTGTGACTACTAGATCCTTGAGCTTGAATCTGAGGTCAAAAGTGAGTGGGTCACACTAGTTTGAGCTGCCAGCTATGAAGCTATGGGGCTCAGGGCACAATATTACGGAAGGGAGACATAGCCCGTGTAAGGGGGCTGCGCAGTCGGCTTCCAGCGGAAAGATGTACAAACAAACACTATCCTCCAACCATGGATAAATGAGCACACTCAAATTTCTTTGATTGCCACAAGAGCCTCGGGTGTCTTCCAGTTCAACATCGGCATATTATGCAGAAAAGGATGTTGTCCTACAGATCCATGAATAATGCAATATATTCAGGGATTTAAATACAATCCTAGTTTTACAGCAAGTTGGCTGAATGTATGAAATGTATATAAAACCGAATGCAATCATTTGCAAATCTTATCTGGTGTTGTACAGTACAGTAGCAGCCTGTTAGATGTTAGGAATATAATTATATTTTGAAAAATATTTGATATGCCAACAAATTGCTTTATAGAAAATGTCAGCTGTTTAACAGTTCAGTACTTCCTCATTGTATTGTTGCTTTCATTAGGTGCCAAGACTGGACAACAGTTAGGTCAGTTTAGCATCCAGACATTTTTTAGAGCCATGCTGGTGTAATACATGCAGAAGCTTTGTCTTTAAGCAAGGCCTGCCCCTAATGCTCCTGTTATCTCCACATTCTGTATACACCGTTTGCTCTCTTGGTAGAAAATTACCCACACACACCAAAAATCTAAAATAAGCAATTTCATTTCATAATATATCTATTTTGGATGATAAACAACTTTTCATTCACCAGAAACTGTTTGAATATCAGACTTTTCCCTTTTTACAGTGCAGAAAGACTACATTCATTCAATAGACACCACTAGGGTTTGATTTTTTTAACCCAGCTGTCGTTTACATTTTCTTTTACTGAAAAGAATAATTTATCATTCTAATGATTATTTCTTAAGGTACTGCAAAGGTAGTTAACAATATTTCAACTACATCTTGCTTGCATAGATTACCAACCCTGGTCTTCAATGTCTGCTGCCCTGCAGGTTTTTTAGATGATTCCCTGCTTCGACACAACGGACTGATCGTAATGGGTCGTTAACAGGATTGTAGAGAACTTGACAACAAGCAGTTGGAGATATGTTTCATTTGAGTCAGGTGTGTTGCAGCACACCTGCAGAAATATCTAAAACCTGCTCGGCAGTGGGCCTTGAGGACCAGGGTTGGCGATTCCTGCATAGAGGCAAAGAAACAATGAGAAGGCCCTTCTCCCCTTTGGTGCAAGTAGTGAGGAGAATCTGGGCTTGTTCTTTCTAAATGTGCCAGCCAAGGTGATCGTCCCCTTCAAGTACTGCAGCCTGAGTTCCTGAGAGGGGGAGAAATGTTCATGTGACGTTGTGCCACCTCACATCAAGCACAACTTGCATCCTTTGTTTTTTTTTCCCTCTGGTCCTCCAGTGGTTGGTTTTCCCATGTATCTACCATAGGTGGCATCACAGACCACCTATATCTTGTAAAATATTTCATATTTTGCTATTTGCTGGGCGTTTTCTGTCAGATAGGAAGAAGTGTTATTAAGTGTTAGATTATCATCCCTTTCCTCTTAACCTCAGAGGAAGGAATGTAAAAGTTTTTCAAATATTTCATCTTACCATAGAACAATAGTCAATTTTATATAAACCCTGCAGGTGGTGATGTTTCTAGGTCTTGTTTATATATGATTTTCTTTTCCGTGTCTTGTTTTGCATGATCATGTTCTTTATCATTTTCAGAATGGGTCAAAGATTTCTCCAGAATCTTTTCATCTAATATAATTAATGGAAGATTATTAAATGTCTTTGCAGTTATGTTTTGTCTTACATATTCTTAAATTGTTTAATTATTAGTCCACAAAGTCTTTCAAAGAGTGGTGGATTCCTCCTCATCTTTACTCATGAAAGAGTCAGCAGGGTATTTTTATACCATATTATTGATTTTTTAGCAATTTTACTTACTTCATTTTTCAAGTAAGTGTTAAACGTCAATTCTTGCCCCTGCAACAACTTCTTCTAAATACATTGGTCATTAACTTTAGACATACGTATATAATTACGAAAAAAGTCATCTAAAAAGTTATGTTGCATTTGTACTATTTGCAATTAAACATGGCAATTAAATGATCAACAAAGTGTTGCACTTTGTTGATTGCTACGAGATTGTTTTTCTTCTAAATCTTATTTTACCTTTAAAGATACTTCATTCTGCTTTTAACCATGCATGTTTATTGGTTCTGTGAGAAACTCAAGCAGCCAATTTTCTGTTAACATTATGGAATATAAAATGAAATATAACCTGAAAGTGGACTTTTTTTTAGAGCCCTCCCTTAGAGTCTCAGGTGAGTGTTTTCAGGGGAGCCAAGCCCCCCCCTTAGTTCCTCCATAATTCAAACTATGCGTATACTGATATATAGACAAAACTGGCCTAGCGCACTAACCTCTCTTCCTGTTTCATGTCACCGTTTAATGAAGTGTATATGATGTTGGATACAAAGAATGATAACTAGTCTTAGTTATGACAAGGTGTGATGAGAATGATGATGATGATGCTGATGATGCAGCTGTTTATGTAGAACCTGCTGTGTATTGGTGATGGTAGAGGATGGGCAGACAAATTTGTAGTCCTTACTTTATAACACAAGGGGTCACTGTTGTCTTTTCATTAAGACTTTGCAAGAGGTTGACTTTTCTTTGTTCAAAGCTTCTCAAATACTTTTTGTTTGGGGTGAGTAGTGGCAGAAAGTTTATAACATTTTAAACCCAAGCAATCCTAATTGTTGCGTCCTCCATGTTGTGAGCCACAGTGTACATTTTTATAATTTTTTTTTATAGTTTTTCTTAAATGTTACTCTAAAGTCAAAAAGATGATAATTTCCTTTTTTTATTTTATTTTTTTATTTTTCATTCTCTGCATGAGTGTTTGCATAGATATAGCTTTTTTTTCCCTTTGTAAGACACAATAATCGGCTTTAGCAGAATCATTTTTCAGTCCGACTTGATTATTAAATATTGCACGATGGTATCCGCTCATTTAATGAAACCTTCATTGTACAACCTACTCTCAGCAGGATGAGATGATGGTTATTAGCTTCTGTAACTAAAAGGCAGCAGGATAGCCTGGGGAAACGGGTCAGCTCACAGCCTATTAATCATGGAAATGCTCCTAAATCCGCTCCTTGAATAATCCTGCTCATATTTGCTAAAACCTCTTCTGTGGTTTGCTAATAACATGTCAAGAACTCAGTGAAACTATTCAGACAAATCTCCCATAAAATATTACAGGTGGGTCAAACTGTCAGCCTGCATTCTAATCTGAGGTCACGTTTGAATTGGTTTCGAGGTCAGGATTAGTTGTTGTAATTAATAACCGAGATACAAGATGAGTGCCTCAGGGAGTCTTATTACTAGAAGCCTCACTGGGCTTTGTCCCTCTATCAGTAAAATTCATCCTCGTCATTTTTATTTCTGGGCTATGTGACTCTCAGTTGATTGTGTGTATGTTTACATATAAAACGTGCACCATTTTTAACATATTTTATTTTTGATGCATGTTCATTTCTTAGTTTGTGCAGCTGAAAAAGTTTCTTTGAATAAGATTTTTCATCCCATGGGAGGTTACCTGGTTAAATACAGGAAAAACAATAATTAAATAAACAAAACATGTCTAAAAGTTTTCACAAATGTCTTCTGAAGTACCCTCCTATCTTTTGAAAGATATGAGGTTGCCTTTTGAAGTGATTGTAGGAATAGAGATAGTTAATTTGGTCCAATTAAACTTCTAAATAATTGTTTGAATAACCCAAATATTTTTTTGTTCAGAGTGCAATTCAAAATATGAAGCTTGTCTTTAAATGACAATGAGAAATGCAGAATTAGTCAATGCTAGGTGTCAGCTTAAACAGTTTAACAGTGAGATAACTACAATATATACAAACAGCTAAAGCTCATTTTTACAAATTTGTTTTCATTTTGCATTTATTTTTGTTCTAAAATAACTTTTGAGGAAATACATTTTGGGGAAAAGTGCAAAGTTCTAAAACCAGCATTTTTCTGCCCCTTGATGAAACAATCTGTTTTACAGTGCCTTACTTTGATATTATGCAATAATTGCTTTAACTCCTAGATGTCTTTAAATTCACTAAAACTATTTTATGCATGTTATCTTTTTATTCCATTAGCCTACAAACTATAAATCACCTGTAAGTCAAAGTGAAAACTGGGTATGTAGAGAGAAGTTTTCAAACAAGACCGAAGAAGGTTCTTACATTTACGAGTTTAAAGCGTATGGGTCCGCTAATCCCCACCTAGCAAATTTCTAGGGTTTAAAAATAATGTTTTTTGATGTTATTGTTGTTTTTTCTTCTTTTAAAAATATTTTTTTGTTCCAACTATATTGTTTGAATTCTGTAAATTCTTTGTGGATGAGTATCCTTATGGAGTTTCGATGCTGAGGTGCATTTTCTAACTTCAGGAGTCGTTGAATAGCCAGCTATTCCTGTATTATTCCTTTATTAAATAGCTATCCATCCATTGTTTATACCCACTTATTCCATTTTAGGGTTGTAGGAGAGGTGGAATGTATCCCAGCAACTACAGGGTGCCAGTCCATCGCAGGGCCAATACAGAGAGATAAAAAAAACATTCACACTTACACCTAAGGAACATTTTTAAAGACATAAATTAACTTAACATGACTGCTGTTGGACTGTAGAAGGAAACTGGAGTACCCAAAGGGAACCCATACATGCATGGGGACAGCATGCAAATTCCACACAGCAAACCCCAACTGAGGTTTGACCAAGGGTCCTTCTTGCTGTGAGGGACGGTGCTAACCACTACACCAGTGTGCAGCCAGCACGCAGCGGGCTGATGGCTGGCTTTGAAATATTAAAACTGAAAGCAAATTATCTTTAGCATATCGATGATGTTCAGTTCAGATTTTTTCCTTTAAAGATCTTGTTGGTTATTGCATTTATTGTACAGTAGGTAGGCAGGGAGATGGGCTGACATACAGCAAGGAGCCCCAGGCCAGGAACCTGGACCGGCTAAAGCTGCTGCATATATGAGCTGCTCAACCAGTTCAGCTAAGCTCTGATCTAGGGTGTATAAAATAATATTTTCTATGACATTGTGCTGAAAACTGTGGGGATAAATAATCTACAGAGCAAGGCTGATGTCTTTCAGCATATCAGTGTTGTGCAAAGTGATTTTTCATTCTTTTGAAACAAAATGCTGATCTTACATGTTGAATCCAGCAGAGGGGACTAGAGGATAAGCACATCTAAATCCCTGTACTAATTTTAAACAAATGAGTTTATCACTTTGATTGAATTTATGCATCGGAGCCTTTTTCTTGTTCTGCAGCTAAACGGAGACCCTAATTTTTGATCTCTGTGAATGATTGATGCTTGATTGTATAAAAAAAATATCTTGCCTGTGTTTATGCTTCAACAGTAGTTGCTTTGTTTGATCGTTCATTAATTAGTATTGTAGGTCGTTTGGTCCTCGAGACACTTAAAGGAGAGTCGTGAGTGTTTTCTGTATCTGCTGTCTCAAGGGCTTTCTGATATCATCTTCCTCAGACAGCGGTGAATAAGCTTCTGTTCACAAATTGGTCACTGATGCAGAGGGATACTGCATATACTGAAGAGCAGCAGCGGCAGTAGTAGCAGAGGTGTAATTGTGTGTGTGTGTGAGTGTGTGAATACCCACGCGTGCTTGTTCTCTGCAGTGTGAGTCGTGACAGAGATTTGGAGAGTTTGGATTTTGCCTGCTTCGGATTTAATGCACAAAGACTGCGAGGGAGGGAGCGGGTTGACATGCGGATTGAGTATGAATATTTTTGCTGTTCTAATGTTCACTTATTCTGCCGGAGTGTCAGTTCATGTCAGCAAACAAATAAAAAAAGAAATACAATTTCTGTGTGGTTCTGTTCCAGCAGAGCTGAGAGTTGGGAGTGGGTGCACTGAGTAGGCGATGCGCTGCAGTATGGGTGTTTCTGTGAAGTAGAAAGGGTGGGGATGTGGTAGGCGATGAACTTTCATGAGCATCTTACACACTGAAATGTAGCTCTTGAACTTTAATGGACTGGAACAGACAACATTTAATCAGTTTCAAAGTTTGTCTGGAGAGCAAATAATCGCCCCAAAATAAAACTTTGTTGATTTAGGTATCCTTTGGGTCATTATCAGGGTGAGTATCCCTCCTCTACCAAGCCTTTGGTGACTTGCAGATAAGTTGTTAACTATAATTTCTGTTAATCCATGGACTTTCAGTATGACCCCTTTCCAGCACCTCCCATATTCCTGCAACACCGTACTATAACTCTCCCACCTCCATGCTGCACTGTTGCATTTATAATCATTCTTGTATTTTCTTTAAGTTCCAAACAAGTAGGATGGGTTGGATATTCATATATTCTGGCACCCGTCCCATTTTTTGCTTGTGGAAATGCAACAAAATACTTCTTCTTTGTATGATTGTTTACATCGCATGGGTTAATGATCATGCTGTACGTTATTCTCCGTTTATTTAGTGTTTTTCTGTGGAAATGTCACAATGCCACCTACTGGTCTGGTATTTATATTATAGCGCTTTCACTGGTTTCACGTGGACACAGACATTTATTGAAATGATTCCTTCTTTATGGAAAACAATTTTAAAACTAAATCGGTTCCATCTCCGCTTTGATGTAGCCGTGTAATATCTTTTAGTGGTCTTCTGAAATACTGTAGTTCTGCAGACTTCTTAACAGAAACTCTTTCCCAAAGCTCTTCTTTGGTTATTAGCTGCCATTTCCTCTTTAATTTGAGGTCCAGGCTCTGGGGAGAATTCATCTCTATGTAAGACCTGTTGCCACTGATTTTCAGTCTAGTTTTTGTCACGGGCACCTCAGCCTTTCCCTTCAAGAGAATGGCTTCTTGACAACCATCCTTCCATGGAGACAATTTTAGATGAGGCTTACATGAAGAGTTAATGGATCTTCTGAGGGGACAGATGCATCTCTCAGGCCCTGAATTAGGATTTTTACAAGTTAGAAGAACAGGACAAATGAGAGAGTCAAAGAGCAGCTAACTTTTTAAAGACCTATATCTCAGGGGGAAAAAAGACCCAAACCGCATTGAAAGTTCAAAGTAAATCTGCTTCTTTGGAAGAAAAATACTGAAGAAGTTAGGGTGTACTACTTTCTGTTTAGCATAGCTGTATCTCCAAAGCAAGATATAATGGGGTAGTTCACTGTCAAAAAAATGGTTCTTCATTAAATCAGCACTTTTAAAAATGTTGAAAATGAGTTATCGGACTTTTTACGTACTAACTGAAGCCTTTCGTCAAGTGAAATAAAGATTCTCCTGATTACTGTAATAGTTTTAAAGTGCCTCCCATAGTTTTAGATTCAACCTAGAATAAAAGCTGCAGTGCAGGGGAGTAGAGGTGCAGAGCTGCTTCCCTCCGCCTTCTTCTACAGCCCCTCAGTTGTCCCGGGACCCTGTTGACCAGCGAAGCGCATCCCCCAAACCAGGGTTCTAGCAAGGAGTCACAAGAAGGGCAAGCTCATTAATTATCTCTCTCTCTCTTCCTTCCTCCATCCTCCCATCACACCCTCCCTTCATTACCAACAAGGTTAATCCCCCCTTATCTCTCAATGAGCCTCATTTTTCATGACTTTCTTTCTACGTCACACCCTCCCTCACCTCCATCCTATCTTCTCCTTTCATTACGGCTGCCTCTCAGTTTCTTCTTCTGGTTTTTTGTTGAGTTTCCCTGCATCTTACATAGTCTGTGTTAGGTCCCTCCTTCTGCACATACCTGTCTTCCTTTCATTTCCTTTCCTTTCCTTTCTTTTCTTTTCTTTTCTTTTCCTTTCCTTTCCTTTCCTTTCCTTTCCTTTCCTTTCCTTTCCTTTCCTTTCCTTTCCTTTCCTTTCCTTTCCTTTCCTGTGCTTACCTTGAAGAGGCCATGGTGAGTTGAGAGAGTAGATCTATTACAGCTTATCACTAAAGGACAGGCCAACGGCGCACGCTGGTGAAATATGGCTGCTGTCACAGTCGCCGCTGAACACGACCCATGCACAAGGCTCGCGCAGCTGTAAGGACGAGGGGAGAGGAGAAAGGGGAGGGGGTATGGAAGCCAATATCAACCCCCTAATTCAAATTAATGGGAAGATTTCCAGGCTTGATGCCGACCGTTTGACAGTGATTTGGCACACAATTAACCTTGTCTCCCTCTCGCCTTTGCACCCTTGTCACCTTCTCGGTTTCATTCGCTGCCTTGATCTTTCCGACTCTTTCTGTTCCCTGTACCTGTCACGCTCCTTGACACAGTCTTATTGATTATGAACCAAATGGAGATGATTATATTTTATGAGGTAACTTGCACTCCTTACTGATGTTTTCCAATTGAATTAGTTCTGATTCACCAGCAGGATAACTTGATGTGACTGCCTGATTTGAGGCTTTGCGTGTAGCACACTTTAGAGAAAGACCAAAAATAATCTGACGAGTTTAACAACAGTAATTATTCAGAAGCACTTTCTTTTTAAATTCATTTTTCAAGAAAAGCATGGAAAAACCAGCATAAAAAGCAGAACCATGTGACTATTTTTTTTTTTTATGTCAGCCTAAGCCTTCTGTATGTGCTGCAACATCTGTCAAAAGGATGGTAGATTTCCATTCAGTGACCTGTTTAAAAGACCATCCATCCTGCAGCAGCAACCTTTCAGCGAGATTTTACTCACTGCTTTTATAGGCTATTTCACCTTGGGTTCCAGTTCACAGCATCAAGCACCCTATAGCTTTCAAACAGAGGAGAACAACTAGAATGTTAAAGTGGGAAAGGGAGGTTTTCAAAGTAGAAAGCAGGAAAGATGGGTGAAGGAAACACCCATAGAAATAATACGGGCTACCAAAGACAGGTAGTTTTTTATGTTTTTCTTTTTCTTTTACAATAAAACAGCTAGTTTTTATAGGGCATCATCAATATGACGTGTCAAAAATACCAACCTTTGAACAGTAAAATGTGATAATGGAATATGTTTTTTCCTAATTAGCCATGCAGGTAAATAACAACCCCAACCATTCACAAGGTGGAAAGTTGGGAAAGTAAAAGGACTGGATGAAATGTTGTAAACAATGGGTCTCAAACTTCCTGAGTTTGTGGATAGTGCCATCCACCATCCCATCCTTCCTTCTTTGAAGTGCATGTGGCCAAATCAACAATGCCAACCTTGTAAATGCACATGAAAATGGACCTGATGATGTCAATTGTGGAGTGTAAAAGTGTACGCGATGGAAAACTCCAAACACAAGCTAGATAGGACAGACAAAAGAAAATGAGTTAATTGTGGAAATTGATTTCGTTTTTTGTGAAATTTGAACTGTGGACAGAAGCAATTAAGCATTTTGTCTCAAAATCAGGTTAGCTATTTGGTATCTAAAATGCCATTTAGCTGCTCATTTTTAATAGTAAACATGAAGTTTTTGCTGTTTTTCTGAGGTGACTGAGGGGCAAAGCACAACAAAAGCAAAAAAAATCTAAAGAAGCATAAGTCAGAAAACAGAGGTGTAATATGTCCAACATATCAGGCCCCATTCTCAACATTACACATTGATGAGACTTAAAAAACTCTCAGAATAGGTGAAGTCAGCCTTCAACAAAATTTCTATCCACATACACCACAATATACAAAGTGGGCTAAATGGTTAAGCTTATAAATCCAGCTTCCCATGTATATGTAATCACAAAAAAGATGTGGTGTAGTGATGTGTGATGCGCAAAAGATTAGTTGCTACTTAGTTGTCACAGTGGAGGACAGTCATTAAATCCCATTTAATAAAAGTTTCTCATTCACTCCATGTACGGACGGTTTCTAATATTAATCAAAG
>JAOXYM010000024.1:7915204-7928244 GCA_028567055.1 Leptatherina wallacei | reverse complement strand
GAGATTTGAAAGATGTGTGTGAGTCTTGCCAGCAGCTCTGGTTACGATGCCCCTCTTTGATAGCACTGTGTAAGTTCGTGTGTGTGTGTGTGTGTGTGTGTGTGTGAGGAGAGCAGCACTGCGGCAGGCTGTGATGGATGGTGTGTGTTAGGAAGCTGGAGTCACAGTCATGGCTGAGAGACTTCTTATTCTGCTGAGAGCAGCACTATTATGCGCATGATTCTCTTTGGCTTCCTATCTTCCATCTTTTTCAGTCTCTCCATTTCTTTCCTCCACCTCTAATTATTTTTTCTCTTTTTGTTTGTCATTTGTGCTAAAACACAACCTGCAGTAGATTATCCATTCTCACTTCTGTAGTCCAAATCACTAGTGAGTTTTATATTTATCATTTATTCTGCTCTCGCTTTACTAAACTATTACAATTACTACATCCTTTAAAAGCCATACGCATCATATTTGATGCAGTTTCTCAGACACTTTGCATCACTTTATGGTGAAAACTTTGCGCAGTATGCAAGTATCATAACAATATGATACTTGTCTTCTGTCCCCTAATGGGTACCAGGAAGCATAAGACTACACTAAAATAATTTTGACATGTCACATGGTAATAAATGGTAGATATACCCGCCCCAGAAAAAGGGGAATTTTTTTTTCCACATTGTTAAAGGGCCAAATAAAGAGATCAGATTAAAAAAAAATTTGACTTTTCTCCCCAGTTACTCTTTGGTTGGGCTTTAAAGGGTTAAATTTAGTCCTGATCATTTTTTATTCCCTCAACTCTGTTGCCTGAAACTTTTTCCTTTTTTTAACCCAAACAGCCTTTTTTTTTTTAAATTCCTCTCCTAGTTCCCTTTGTCCACATATAAACGCTTTCACCACAAAGCAGAGCAAAATGTATCTGCAAGCAGCAAGTTTTTTCAAACACCCTGTTTGAATATGTGTCTCTTTTATTGTTACCTTTCTGAAAACAAAGGGTTCCTCATTGTAGGCAGGGTTCAGTCCGTTGTTCATCACCATGCGTGTGCGAAACTCTTTCCTTATGGTGTCGGTCGGCAGCCCGTACATGTCCACTTCAACGTACGTGCCGATTTTTTTGTCAGACAAAAACTGTCCTGAGAACACCTGAAATGAGAACGATAACATTACTGGTTATTCATATTTATTAAACATATTTTTATCCTATTCCTACGTATAATTAAGTATAGGGGTGCACGATAACTATAATTTCCTATTATCGGCCCGATAACAGGAAATTATTATGCCATTCCGGTAAGTCCGATATCATTACAACGTGTCCCGATAACATATTTTGTCGACAGAGCTCCGCTGACCAGACTTGAATGGTCTGCAGTGAATGCTGCGTTCATGTGATGTTAGCATAAAAAGATAAACTCTTTCTGACTGGGAAAATGGAAGAATATCCCCTCATGTTGGAAAACTCGTTATAACTAAGTAATAGTTTTGGTAGTTTTTTTTTTTATTTATCATTTAACCAGAAAACTGACTGAGTTACTGACTAAAGTCGACATCCAGTGTATTATCCGACATGTTACACATAAACAATAGAAACATGAACTGAAAAGGCCGAAAGAACGACTAGCAAACGTGGGAAAATGGAATTTCCGTAAAACTGTGAATGCAGCACCACCACCACGTAGCGCAGTGGACAGTTTGACAACAGAGAACATGGTGTTGATAGTTTGGGATTTATTCAGAGTTTCCAAAGAAGACAGTTATTTGTTATAATTATTCCCAGCAAGTCGCACGAGCTTTAATACTACAAACTCCATCAGTCACCTGAAACATTACCAGGCTTCGGAGTTTTGAAAGCATACGAGGACGCCCGGGCTACTAAAGACGCTAACAACTTAAAGCCAACCGCAAAGGAGCCACCGCAACTTACAGCAACAGGTATGCTGCTTGAAAAGTTGCTGGAGATGAATGATGGTGCCACAGCTGGCACTCCCCAGCCAGAAGAGTAGCAGGGAAAATGGGAATAACTCACTGTTGGGAATGTTCGAGGCAATAGTGGAAGAAAATAATGAAGTGAAGGAGTGGATGTAGAAGTGTATAGGTTTATTTAACATTTTCTAAAGACACCTCATATTGCGTCAGAACAACATCACAA
Organism: Leptatherina wallacei; assembly: GCA_028567055.1. Taxonomy (NCBI): domain Eukaryota; kingdom Metazoa; phylum Chordata; class Actinopteri; order Atheriniformes; family Atherinidae; genus Leptatherina; species Leptatherina wallacei. The sequence goes on along the minus strand of JAOXYM010000024.1, from coordinate 7,926,113 downwards.
TTAGATTTAATTGTTCTGTTGTGTGTTGTTAACGTTTAGCTCCAGTCATATCTGTTGCAGCCAATGCTTCATGTGAACAGTTGCCTCCTGGAACACAGGAGGAGCAACCCGTACCATTTTGAACGCAGCGTGGAAATATATGTCGGGGCCTTGTACTAAGCCAAAATCCTTTAAACTTTATTTTTTGTTACAATGGATTCCAAACTATCCATGCACTATGTACTTTTTCAGTTTGTAATCCTGATGTATGTATTTGCATCAGTTCACTGTGGTTCAAGGGGCCTTTATTTTTGTATCAGGAAGCAATGCACCTTATTTAAATGGATGAGCATTGGAAATATCAAATAGTTTTTGATATCATTTAAAAAAACGTTTGAGAGGCTGGAAAAAAATAAATATCTATTAATTTAAAGAGTGATAAGTCTTTATGGTTTTATTATAATACACAAATACCTTGGATTGTGACATCAATACTATTAACTTAATAGTATTGATGTCACAATCTAAGGTTTTTATGTGTGTCATCGGTTATCAATTATCGGTATCGGCTTTCAGGAGCTGAAAGTTATCGGCTATCGGTTTAAAAAAAAAAAGGTTATGATGCATCCCTAATTAAGTATCATCTCTATAAATTCTATACCTTAAAATGTCAGAGTGGGCATATCGTGTTGTGCTTGCACTGGATTTAACGGCATTCCATAATGAATCATTCATAGCATGATCTAACCTGTACGCTGCAATGTGCCGCAATAACGCCATCCACCGGTGTCTCTGAGAAAGGGTCGAACATCCTGTCTGACCGCCGCATGAAGTCCGGTTTCAGCAGGTACCTGACGTACACATTCACAAAGGATGAACATGAGGAAAATACACACACAGCAAATTCATCTGATTAAAATCAACTGATCACAGATGTTTTTTAATGATTTTTGCAAATATTTTTTCAATGTTTATTGATTTACCAGGGGGGAAATGCTCCAGCATAGGAAAGCACTCAGTGTGTGTGTGTGTGTGTGCGTCTGTGCGCTAACCATGACAGAAACAATAATAATGACTGTTCACTGCAAATGTCCTGATCTTCTCACATATGAGATTCCCAGCATTAGCAGTAAAATCTCTGCCCTCAGGGACTGTATCAGAGCCAAGGGACAGAGGCAGTGATGGGAGAGGAAGAGACAGATGAATGTAGAGAAATGAGTTAAGAGGAGCTTCCTTTTCCAAAGCACTTATTGGCTCTTGGGACAGATAGTGGCTACTGGCAATAACTAATGAGCTGTGATCAGATGTAATGCAAGAGCCCCAGAGAAATGGTGGAGAGTGGACGGATGGATAGAATTACAATTGTTCTCACCCGCATGAGCCGTTGTACTCAAACTTTCCCTGGTTCAACTGCATGGCCAGATCTGATACAGCAAAAGTAACAGGTTAGAAAAAAAATCACATCAAACCTCAAACAATAACAAGGAAAAAAATGAAAACAAACACACTTGTAAATCAGTGTTTTGTGCATATTTTTCAGTAAAAGACTAAAAGGATCTTTAACATCTTCCCTGACATCTCTGTCTTCTTCCCCTCAAACCATTTATACCCCAGAAGCTCCGCCTCTTGTGCAAAACACCCCCGGCCTAACACATGCCCCACACAGTGGGCCATATGGGCCAACCTTTCTTGCCTTTGGACATGGGGCAGCAGCTGTTTTTCAACAGGCATCACTCATGATATTGGTGTGTATGTGGCGCTTACAATTTGAAAATGTGATAATTCACAACATAAAATCCTAATAACCTGAAACAATTCATCGTATCAGGAAAAGTGATCTCAATTACTTAAAAAACTGAATTCATAAAAATGCTGACAAATTAATAATAGAAGTGATGAAATGTGTGTTAGCTGGTGTGATAAATCATCAAATAACTTATTAAACTTGATTGACATTTGATTTGAAGCAGTGTTGCTCTGATAATCAACTGGACTTCTATTTTCCCAGACTGTAGGCCATTTACTACAGCCTGTCATCAACATTGATCATTCACAACAGCCAGATGACATTTCTCATTTACTGTGAGCAATTTCCCTTTCACTCTGTTGAGGATGGGGTGCAGGATGGGACCATTCCTGCCGGGGGACGTGCCAAACTCTGGAGATTTTATGTCTGCACTATCTCAGAAAAAAGAAGCTGAACCAAGAACTCGAGTAATTATTGGATCTTCAAGTTAATAATCAAAGGGCTTGTTTGGTGCATGTGCGTTTGCAATATGTATATACTGTATTAAAGTGGGTGTGCGTGAGGTCAGTAGTCCCATGTTGCATACTGTGGTACCTGGGGTCTGGTAGTTGAGCGAGACCATCTGGCAGCCTGCGTTCCAGAAGATCTGAGGCATGTAATTACTGGAGTCCACCCGGCCTCCTTTGGGGTAGATACGGCTCATCTGACGCTTGTTGTAGCTGCGCTTATGCTCAGGAAAATATCAGAAAAGAGAGGAAGAGCATGTGTGTTTCAGCACGTGTGTGTGTGTGTGTTGGTGGGGGGGGGGGATTTGAGTGTTTTTTGCATGTTTGCATCAAACTGACTGGAGGATTATTTTTAGTGTGAGCAGCTTGGGTCAAGCAATCCCAGTGGACAGACAGAGTGAGAGAGAAGCAAAGTATATGTGTGTCAGGCCAAGCTGCACAGTCCAAAAAGCAGACTAAGCTCGAGAGACTTAAAGTTCTGTGCCTGTTCTTCAGCAGCGTGAGGCAAATATGGTTGAAAAACATCAGCTGACGCACCGGAAAGCTCAGATTTTTGGTGACCTGAACTAATTAAGTTTAAACTTAAATGCCACAAAGCTTAATTCACATGTGCATCTTAGAGAAGGACTGTGGAGCTAATAGCGATAATTTGAACAAAAACACCACAACACGTAAAACAATCCCCCCCCCCCAGATAAATCTCATAAAACAATTATTTTCCAACAGCTCAAAGGATACTTCACAAATTCAATGGCGTTAGTCTTCAGATAACCCAGACCTACTGACTCGTTGAAAGAGGACATGTTGTAGTGGATATTCCTTTCTAAAAGGGGGGAAATGGGATTAAAATAGTAGATTAAGATGTTTGCTGGTCTGTGAGATGAAAGATGATAGCTACATGAGGAGGAAGTCAAAGCTCACCTTCTGCTACATCAAAACTCTGGAACTTGACTGGCTGTGCATAGTTGACCATAGCTGAGAGATATGGATGGATGTTAGTGGTGGCTCCTTCATAGGTGTACTGAGCTATCAGGGCCTCCTCAGAGTCTTCTGCCACATCTCCACCCTGCAAAGGTCATCCTTGAAAATCAGTCTCCTGCTTCAGCCCTGACACATTTGTGTTTTTATGATTTAGTAAGAACAGGCTTGCAGCTACTTGCCTTTTTGTTATTGTCTTGATCAGAAGCCTCAGAGATGTCTGTGGCATCCGTTGCTTCAGAAATCTCTGTCACTTCGTCATCAGGTACCTGGAATTAGACAAATCATGCAAAAAATGTCTAAACGTGGCTTGATCATCCTAGTTATTACATAATTGTTGGTTTTTAATTATTTAACAGAATTATCATTTAACAATAAGAATCACTTCCTTGTCACATTTATGTAAAGGGATAGTTTAAAATAAAGACTTGATTTTCTGCAGTTTGAGGATTGATTGCTGTTCTTTTAATGTAGTTGTCTCATTGTGCTTTGCTACAGCCCACTCTGGCTGTAGGCTTCATTTAAAATAAGCTGCGTGTGTGTGTTGAAAGGAAGTGAAAGATGTTTTGATCAGGTCCTGATGGGTTAATAGCACCTGACTGGAGAATTAGCACCACCAAGTGTTCATTTTGTCAATGCTTAACTTACACCACCCAAATGACTTTGTTACTTTAAATTACATTTTGAATATTAGATTTAATTGCAAAGCCAAGTTCTGCAGATCTACAGCAGATCTTTTGTTTTGTATTCAAAGGAAAACTGAGTTAGAAAAGTTAGAGGAGCTTTGTCAAATTTACTGGGGTAAAAAAGTGTCAGTGTCAGTAAAAGGAGCTAATACAGAACCAATTCCACATTTACATATTTCCCTTGTACTTCAATGAAACCTTATTGCCATGTTGCATCCTCTCAATCTCTTGTTTTCCCCCTAATATCCAACTATTTGACAGAAAGCATCTGAAGTTTGACTGAATTTGAATGATATTACTATCATATCATATTAATTATATTCTATTGGGACATGATTGATAAAATGTATCATATTTGAAGAAAATGTTTAAGGAAAAAGAAATCATAATTTCTGTCTCATTAAAATCCTGAATTTGAAAGATTTAGGCACGACTCAATCCTCAACGTGCCAACTCACCTTCTTAATGCTGTTGTTGCGTTCATCCTCTTTCCTCTGGCTGACTGCGTTGCTCTGGGAAACACTGTTGGACTCTCTGTCACTGGTGGCCTCTGACAGACAGCTGGGAGCCTCCGAATTCAAATCCTTATCCTCAGCCTCTTTTTCCCCTGCACTCACAAACACAGAATAAAACTGTTATTATTACTGGAACACACATCACCTGAATCTGAATGTTTTCCCAATTACCGTTCTCTGTTTCATCTTCGTTCTCCTCTCCCATAATGATGGCAGGCGTGTTGGTCTCTCCTGCTTCCATGTGCTTCTTAAAGGCCTCAAGCTGCTCTGTGTTGCACATACATACCAACATTTAGCTCACTGGTTTCTATGCATAATAGCAAATATGAATTTAAACGACTCATCAGCTGTATTCATACTCTGTTCTACTTCAGGTTTCAAGCGTTTGTTTTTGATGAGGATTTTCCTTTTGAGATCGTTTGGAGAAGGTAAGGGACGCCCAGCTTCCATCTTAAGAGAAAACAATGCATTTAAAGTATGTACGACTATCAACCCCATCTAATGAACTCAAAGGTAATGTGTATCTGAGACTCACTTGGTAGTTCTCAATCGGCTGTTTAAGAAGGAAGTCGCCAAAAATCTCATCGCAGTATTTTGCCATCTTGTACTGTTGTGGTTTACTACAAATATACACATAGAAAACACTGTATCCGCATCTTGAAAGTGTACAATGAAATGCGTCTCAAAAGTAAAAACACTGTTGCCTCTTATTGATTGGACTTGTACCTGCAATGATTTTCAAAGGACAAAATGACAGGATACTCTGATGTGACAAATGCTGTGTCCTTTATGGCTTGGATGACATCCTAAGATAAAAAAGCAAAACAGGGAAATATTACATGTATATACAGAATAATGAAGCTAATGGATGTAATATCACAGTAACAACACAAGGGGGCAGGCACATAATATAAAATAACTGATTCAGTTTCACATTTCTCTATTTTGAACCTCCTGTCCTGCTGACTGCGAGCAGGAAAATCCGTCCAAGAGGAACATTTGAAGGATGTCTCAATCCTACAACATATGTGGAGACATTACTGGTCTTTTTCAGCAGCCATGATGTTAAAACCCGATGTTCATTTAAGAGAGCGCCCAAAACCAGTAGTAGCAGCTGCAGCTTTGTCACATATATTTACCTGGCATTACTTTAAAATGACCCCAAAGTGAGGATATTTCTCTCTTTTTCACCTCCACTTACAGCTCAGTTAGTAGAGAGCACAGGAATCAGAGATGTATTAACGGAGAAAAAAGAACTGCCTGAATCCTGTAAGTATGTACTGTACTGCTATGTGTGTTCACCTTGAACAGAATATCTGTGCACATGGCCTTGCCATGAGTAATGATGGGCTCCTGGTCCTCTCCTTTGCCATCCCAGCAGTCCAGCTCAACACATCTGATGGAAAGCACAGTAAAAACCCACTGAGTGAGAATCCACTATGTTTTGCATGAAAAGTTCTGGATGAATCCAGTGGATGCTACATGTGTGACAGCTCCTTCGTGTGTGTTAAAAAAGACACTCTTGCATACCTGCATCCAGAAAGCAGGACCTGGCGGTACATTTCTACTGAGGACTTCCCTCCAAACTGCCTTCCTGTCAGGTAAGTGTTGTGGGAGGAGGCAATGAAGTAGTGGGCCAGCGGTTGGTCCATTTCTTGGTACAACTCCAATCGGTCCAGGAACACTGGAGCATTCTCGTCAGACATTAGGTACCGACAAAACCCGTCGTCGGACATTTGACCTGAAGAAAGGACAAGAGGGAAGTGGAACTTAAAGGGAACAGAATGATTAACCAGATTATTAACTGTCCTAATTAAGACAGGGCATTTGTTTATTAAGGTTTAAAGTAAATTAAAGAAAGTGGTGGGCTTACGTGAATGTCTTTGATTTGATTTGAAAGTTTATTTGAACATAAAAAAGCAAAAACAAGGAAATGTAACCAAAAAATAGCAATATAACAAAAAATGTCCTGCTGAAAAGGAGTGGGAAGAAGCAGACTATAATTTAATTCCACCCCTTCTTCATACCACAATGAACTCTAAGAAATAATATAGTCACTATGCATATTATACACAGTCACATTCATTATTAGTAATAAACACTAACCAATACCATTCAATACTAAATGAAATACTCAGCATATATATATATCAATCACTTTAAATAACAATGCATGTTTGTAAAGTGGAAATCCAGTAATAATCATACTAGCAACAGGAACAGTATAGTATTTATAATAATTACAGCAATAACTAATAATGCACATTGTGTTTATATAGTAAAGCTATGCAGTGATAATAGTAATCTATAAATTAATTTTAAATTTAATGAGTTCATTAAACTTAAATTCAAGGTTTCAGAGAAAGTGAAAGTTTCAGTTCTTTAAAATGTCAGATCTCCTAGGGGATAAGCCATAAGGACATGTGCATGTAAGGTTTTCCCAATTGCTTCATCCCTCAAAATGTCTGTAAAAATGTTTGACAATTTGATGATGATAGGAACAGAAATGATAAGAAAGGAGCAAAACTATGAAAAATATCAGGTGTGATATATAGTGCAGCTTCAAGGCTGCACAAGCAGATGGCACCAGAGCTTTAGGGGAAAAAAAAACACCTCCCGTTTTCCTTCCTTGCTTTTCTTTTACCTTTCTTTTTCAAGTCTTCATCTCTTTCATATTTCTCAATGATCTGCATGGCCCTCTTGGGGTCGTAGAATGGAAACAGAATCTCATTTAACCTTGGATCACGTTGGTTCTGTGGAGCAACACACAAACTCTCAGTCATCCACTCACATTATCTGAAGTGTCAGAACACACAAACAGATTTACAGCAGCACAAACACGTCTTGCACTGACAAACAGGATGGGAGCCGACAAGCTGCCATGTGTTTCAACATGCGCTTAATTTGTAACTTGAGAGCAATAATTAATGGCAAATAATTATTTAAAAATCCATAATTGCATATGTATTTAGGCAGATGGCACTGATATTTCATTTGGATATTCTAGATAAAGATGTAAAAACTTAGCTTAGTTATTGTAACCTCAAATAAGGAGCATATAGGTCTTGAGATGTACAAACTGGCATCAAACTGAAGCACAATAAATAAATGAGGCATTTAAATGTTGCTTCAAAACAAGGCAGCCGTATGTGGTGCAAGGGTTTAAAGCAGCTCTAACAAAACAACAGCATCAAAACATCATTATAGTGTCACTGCCCACTCGCAAAGCCAGGTGGGAATTAATCTGATTGAGTCCAGAGCAGGAAGCAGCGCACACTGCACGGCAGCGGGACTAAGCAGGTATTCAGCCACACAGAGGACGGCCACAGAACACAGAGACACAGCAGGAAACGAGATGAACCAGGCAGGACGCAACAGGATGAAAACCTCTACCCTCCTGTTGTCATGGTAACACCAATCAGACACTGGGAGGCAATCCACGCTAGGGAGAACATGGGGGAATGGGATGAGGCTGGGCATGCAGAGCAGGGGAGCTGGTAGAAGTTGCCCTTGCAGGCTGACTGAAAGTTAACTATTGCATCTTTGTGATTGATGGAGTTTTATTGATAACTGCTAGGCTGCAGGGCAACTTCTACCCTGAGCAGAATGGGAATAAGACAAGGGGGGCACGCACAAGCCAAATACACAAAGAAGTTAATGAATGATAAAGAGCTTACTTCATTCAGAAAGCTGACTAACTGGTCTACAGTTAAATAATCAGTTTTGTTCCCATTGCTGCAAAGGAATTGATTAGAAGAAGAAAAAAAAACAAAACAAAGAAAATGTTATGCTTCTGAAAATGGGCTCCCCTCATAATCATCCACACAGTCAGGCAGTTAAAATTAGAAAGTAGTCTTTACAAAGAGATAATACTTAAATGTTACACTTTGGGTAATAACATGTTATCTCTTCTTTTGAAAGTTGTCATTAGGTTGAACATAATTAAATACTGAACTGTGGAAGCAGGTTAGGCTGTCCAGGCATAGTTAGTGCAGCAGGCGGAAAAATATCTGTCCTGATTATTTTCAACTTCATGTAGCGGCTCTCATTTGGGAAATACATTAACAGTGGATATAACCGTTTTGTTCAGATACAGTGTAACACTCAAAGGTGTTTCTCAAACAAATAACAAATTTATTGTTTTCTGTCATTACTTGTCATGTAGAAAATCACTAATCCTAACAATTACAAAAGAATGCAGATGAGTCACTCACATTTTCTTGAACAGTTCCTCTATATCTGTGCGAGGACAGATCTTCTGTGTGAGTGCGTAGAAAATGTCAAAGGTGAAATCTGATGGTTCGATCTCATCATTCTGTGAAGGGAAAAGAGGGTCATGCATTCATATGCATTCATAATATTCTTCAACAACAACCAACTGGATAGAAACATCCGACTCTCATTGCTTGACCTTGCCACTTGGAAGGCCAAGATCCTTCAAAGCCTGAAAGATGCCTTTCTCCGTCTTCCCTGAGGCAAACGTTCGCGTAATGCTACAATAAAGACAAGGAGAGAAAAACTAAGAATAAGATGGAAAACAAAAAAGCGTGAATAGTAACATGAAATGGTTTCAAGTAGGAAAAATGTCCTCTTACCCCCTCACAGGAATCTTTCCATTAACATTGGTGAGGAAACACATTCTCATCCAACTAAACATGAAAAATGACAAAAGAAAGGTTAAAGATGGGTGAGCTGGCTGATTGAGCAAAAACCAAACTACACAAGTTACACAACTCTGAAAAAGCTGCAAATTGTACTCACTGTTTCTTGAGGCATGTCATCGGACACACGTTGTTGGCCTTAAAGTTGTGAATCACTGACCTCAAACCCTCGATCCACTTCTGCAAACAAACAAGCGCAAGTATTGAGGACACAAACGTACAAAGCATGAAAGAGAGCATGTAGTTTTTTGCATTGTGTATAGAAATGTATTCAAGGAAATAAGCACAAGCAAACAAATTCCTGCTACCTGGGCCAGTTCCATAACAAACAGAAAAACATGACACAATGGTAAACTAAATAAGGTGCTGCAAGGTTAAACAATGATAAGCAGGGATGATAAACAAAAAGCTGGAGAAGACCTTGTAGCAAAAATGCCATAATGATTGACTGAGAATGATTATCTGCACATTCTTTACTGTCTGTGCTTCATCTCCTCCACTTCCATAGCAAATGATCTCTGGCATCATTACAAAAACATTAATTGAGATGATGGGTGCAGTGGGGGTAGTCTGCTTAGGTGTGTGTTATCCACAAAGCAGGGTGTGAGCGAGTGTCTGCTGATGTATATAAGCCTGTCCTCTCCCGAGGTCTGCTACTTAGGGCCACCTGCATGCTGGGAGGTGCTGATGGTGTCATGGTGTGTTTGTGTGTATGACTTCCAGTTCATCTACCTTAATCTGTGTATAAATAAAAACACACGCGTGCGTGTGTGTGCTTCATCTGTAAGACCTCCCTGCCGTAGGGCGCTTCATGATTGGCAGTAAGCCTTCTACAGCACAAAAAATATTTATAACACCCATCAACACAAAAACACCTTCCCATGGGAAATGAATAAAGACCAAAACTCGCTGTGGTGCGAAATAACTAATCAGTGCCTAAACAAAACATGACATTTTAGCTGGTTTTAAAACTGATGCTGATTCTGAACTCTTCTTCTGAACTGACACCTTCAAACAGATTAAATAAAAACATTTATCATCACTTTAATCATGGTAATTGCATTATGTCACTGCCAGTGGGCTCTTCATTCCCCCCCAGCACTTAATCATTTTCAAAGCAACAAATGTCAATTATGAAAAACTTTTTGGATGTGTAATATTTTGGGTTAGTTTAGCTAACAAGCTGAGTCACTCTAAGTAACAAAAGTGCTTCTGCTTGCTTTGGTTCTTAATTTCTATGAAGGATTGTGGAATAAAAAAATGAGTGTAGCAAGTTTTCTTCAGCCTCTAAGCTGCGTGCAATCTCTCAGAGTCGTATTAGCCGAACTAGTGATACTCTGTTTTCCTTAAAGTTAGGAAAAAACTAAAGATTGACAATCAAATGTAATCATGCAAAATACTGCATAAAAAAGAATCAGGTTTTTTTGGCAATTTTGCACCCAGAGTCAGCAAATAGCTTTAATATATAAAACCTCCTAAATATTCAAAATCATCGAATAACTTTTTGTCTACCAAGAAACAACAGTATGGGGATGTAACATTTTACTAGTAACAAAAAATGTGTTCTTATTCCATGACGAATAGATAAGGTTATCGTAAGTAGGGAACATGATTTTAATCAATTTATTATCTACTTTTATTGGTATTAAATCAAATTATCTATGTCATAAACCTGTGCGAAAATAACAAGTCATGTGAATCACTTGACTCAAATCATGAGAATCTGCTTAATCAGCTTGTAGTCATCCTGGTTTCATTTGCATCTTTACTGTCATTTGAGTGTGTGATTAGTAAAATAGATCTTATATACATATATACATATATACACATATATATA
>JAOXYM010000024.1:7890134-7914773 GCA_028567055.1 Leptatherina wallacei | reverse complement strand
AAATCCCAAGATTAACACCATCTTGTTTCTGTCACAGGGTTGACTCAGAGAGAGAGAGAGAGAGAGAGAGAGAGAGAAAATGATTCATTCATGTGTCATCATTTATTAGAATGAATCAAGTATTTGTGTAGGAGTTGGCATAAAAACCTTTATCCGGTCTATTTCATTTATTCATTTTCTTTATCACTGTGCCTTTTATATAGTGTATACAGTGTGTACAGTACAGTACTGTACAGTATTTACATATATTTCTAAGGAAATGTTTAATTAATTATAGATGTACTCCAATTGCTAAGCAGTGTTTATGCTAGCTGCACAACATTCAGCACGCTTTGTGACCCTCAAAAACATCCATACAAATGCAATTGTAAATTGTACTTAAAAGGCAGTTATTTCTAAACACAGATGCAAATGAAAGCCTTTTAATTCCATTTAGTCACTGATTGCTGTAAAAAGAAAACTGAAAATGTTGACAATTTAAGTTTACGGCTAACTCAACTTATTTAGTGCTGTACTGGCATCAGAGATAAAATGAGAAAATTCTTCAAATGTAAACTCTACTTTGCTTTAACAGTTTGTATGAGGTGTAGGAATCTGGTACATGAGTGTATTTACCCTGGCTGTGTCAGGGCTCTCTGCCACCATGAACATGAAGCTGAGGTTGACCAGGTCTGTGCCACTGCAGATGCAGATGATGCACCCCTCCAAGTCTGCCTCGGTTTTTCCGATGGACTCAAATGATGATAAGATTTTTGGGTCCTGTGGAGAAAAAAAGTGTGAGAAATCTTCAAATCTTTTCTGAGAATGTGGTCCTTGAAAATTTTTGATGCACTTACAGATATGAAAAAGAAAATATGTCCTCTTTCAATTATAAGGTTTTATGTATCAGGACATAAATGAATCTGGTCCTTAAAAGATCTTAAAGCTACGGATTTACAGCCGAGATTAACATCAGCACATTACATATTAAACCATTATTAAATACAACTTATTCAAAATGCAGAAACAGTGTAGAAAGAAAAAACAAGTACACTTTTAATGCTTCAGTTAGAATTAGGAAGGTAAGTAGCAGCCAAGTGGTGCTAATCTAATACAATTGATTAAGTGATCATCAGAAAGTCTTAGCACTTCCAAAACGCAGAAGTTTTTTGCAGTTTGCTGCTTTCGAACATTCATGGAAAGACATTAGCACAGACCTTAAAAATGGATTTTTGAGGCCCATCAATCTGAAGTATTATAAGAAGTTTCTAGACAATTTAGACTCCATCAATCTACTATCAGAGTGGACATCCAGGCAAATTCACTGCAAGGTCAGACAATGCAATGCTCAGTAAAACCCCAAAAAACTGAGAGCCACATCTCTGACCCTTGCAGACTCCAGCACATTAAATAAAAAAAGACTGAACACATATGGCTTGTTTGGAAGGTTGCAGGAGAAAGTTTCTTCTTCCTCTCTACAAAGAACAAGGCAGCACAACTTAGGTTTCCAAACAGATTCACAAGACCCCCTGGACCAATGTCCTTTGGAGAGACAAAACCAAAAGTGGAGATGTTTGGTCATAATAATTTAAGAACTGTAAACAGCAAACCAGCCCAAACACATCAGACAAAGTGTTAACTACAGTGTTGAAGGAGGGGGATCATTTTGACTTTTTTTCAACCACAAGACAAATTTGCAATCACTGAACCAACCATGAACTCCTGCATACCAAAGCATTCTTGATTCAAATGTGAGGCCATCTTTCTGACAGCTAAAGCTTGGCTGAAACTGGACCATGCAACAGGACAACGATCCAAAGCACAGCAGCAAATCTACTACAGGATAGCTAAAAAAGAATCAATGTGTTGTAATGGCCCGGTCCAAGTCCAGACCTCAATCTGATTGAAATGTTGTGTATAAACCAATATTAACAAACATCAGTAAACTGAACCAATGTCCTCTCGAAATAAAAACACCTTCAGTCTTTACTCTCCTGATTTCAATCAGATTTCAGCCTATAACCATCGTCATCACAGAAGATAGTCATGTGTTTTGGTTATATGACTGAATTAACAGCAACAGGCAATCAGCTATGGAGCTTTAAAATCCCAGCCAGCAATCATGCAATCCCATTCATCTATTCCTGCTCATTAGATTATGTGAAATAGCTTTTAGGGCTTGTGTAACAATGCCATCCTCTGAGGAGAAGCCCTGCTATCGCTTTTCTGCAATCAACAAAACAGCAAGCAGTATTTGAACAAACAGGAGGAGCTGCTATCAGGCTGCAGTATCTGTATACGTGCCCTCACACATGTACATAAACACAGGTCTACAGAAAGGACAAAACAAATAGGCTCCTTTCTGTTGTCAATAGTACACACAGAACCTAGGAATGGTTATGTATACACCACTATTACAAAGCTTTATAGGTTTGCTTTCTAATTAAAAGAAGGTACACACATGGGTGTATAACAACAGCTTTCATAATTCATACAGTCGGCATGAAGCCAAATACTACAATATGTGTCACTGTCAAAGGTAAGCTGCATGAATCAATATTTAATATACAAAGAAACCCTGCAGGTTGGTGTGTGTGTACGTGTCAGTCTCCATAACTGGGAAATAAACAACTGGCTGGTTGCTAGGAATGCAGAATGATGCTTCTGATCAATAAGTCCTGCTTCTTTACGATCAGTTTCCTTTTATACAATACAGACAAGTCTTTTTTGGCAGAGACAGTTCGTCCTATAGCTGTGAGATGTTGATCCAGTCGTGTCAACTCCTTAACCCTGTGGTTCTCTGACAGCTTATCGCCACAGAAGCACAATTTTTGGTTATTCTCTGTGGGTCAAAAGCACAAGCCACGACTGCAAAAACAGTTTCAAATACAACCTACGGCTGAACTCGACCAGAGTAGCATAAATATTAATGAGTTAAATATTTCATGTTTGTGTTCTGCTAGTGCCCCCTCATGAATCTGGTATTTGAGAAAGAAGCTCAGCAGTGAGAAGTCAAGAGGGAGTCCCAGATCAGACATTAGATTACTAAAATATACCACTGCAGCCCTGCCTAATTTAAGCATGAATAATGTGCCCGACATGACAGGCTCCCCAGATTTCACCAGGACTGTCAGATTGGAAGCAAAAACCTGTGCGTTGGTTGTGTCGTGGACTATAAGCATGAATTTTCGGAGAAGAATTGGTCTTTTCAAAAGGTTTTACCTTCGGGACGGCACCGACACGAATACTGTTGATGGGGGAACACTCAAGAACCTGGCCTTCCTGTGGGAGATAGGAACAGGTGGAAAGACAAAGAAAATAAGCAGAGGAAGAGGGAAAGATAAGACAGCTAGGGGGACAGATGGAGAGAACAAAGCAGACTGGTTATAGTGAATTTTGTTTGTGATTACTGCAGGTAGATTGTCCATTCTTTTAAAAAACGGAGCCATTTTATGTATTTCATGTAATTGTGTCTCAACAAACAAGTCAAGATGATGGATGGATGGTGTCTTTTCCTGCAGGTTTGTTCACTGGCCACTTAAAAAGACGTAAGAAAAAAGTAGGTTTTGCTTCTAGGAAAGTTATGAAAGCAATATAAATTTATCAAAAAACAAGGCAGCCTTTTATAAATGTTGACAGTAATGGAAAATGTATCTCGCCTGTCAGCTGATTTTAATACCCGGCATCATAACTCAAATCAATCTGGCAGTCATAAATGTTAGGAATCAATTTAAACATCTGTTGTACACTTTTGGAAATTGTCATAAGTAAGATCAATACAATGCAAGTGTTAATAAAAGCTACTATAAAATGCACCGAGACATGATTTTCCAGAAACGGAGCAAGGTTTCTGTGATGAAAGCAGATTCAGAAAAAAAACTCAGAAGAACAGTTTTCCATTTGACTACTAAATAAGAATACTTGCTTCTTTGGGGGACCGGTTTGGAAAGCAGTATAATACAGAAAAGACGAAGAGTGGAGACTGTACCTTTCCCTCACTTTTCCAGGTGATGAAAAAGCCATACTCATCCACCTTCATCTGACAGTTGGGCTCAAAGATATATGGGTCCTGCAGGGGGGAAAATCATTTTTTGTAAGAGAGGAGGCTCCATCGATCACAGTTTCATTTGACACAGCCACACATTACACAACCTGCAAGGATTATGCAATCAGACTACTAGATCAAGCTCTGAAACACTTTGGAAGGTTTACCTAGCAGCCTTAGAATGCACCCATTTACACACAGAGGGGTGGAAACTACACACATAAAGTAAAAGCGCAAATATGTTCAGTATCTACTCACATATTGCATGCAGAGGTTGTGAAATCTAGCGCTAAGTCAAACAGAGATATATGTGAGCATGTATATACAGCAGGCAATGCTGGATTAGACACAAGTGTATTCCTGGATGTCTACAAAGAATCAGCTACAGTGATGCCACTGCACACATGTAGTGCAGCTCTCCATCTGTCAGTTACACATGAATGAACTTGGGTTAGCCTTTCTCAACATTTTCCACTCTGATTATGTTAAATTAGCTGTATCGAAGTATTTTTATGATTTTTTTCATAGTACATCTGAAAAGAACAACACATAAGAGAGGAAAAAAATAGCCTAGGACACAGCTGCTGGGTCACTTTTACTCTATTATTAGTTATAGAGAACAGTCTGATCAAGTCACACACAAGCATCCACGTGTAATCTATTATTTCAGGAAGCTGCTGCCATGAGATACACAGCAGCAGATAGGACTAGAGTCCTGACATGTAAAAGCACCATAAAAACCCAGAGAACAATCCTATTCCCATTTAGGAAACAGCAAGCCTGCTCTAAGTGCAGCTAAAAGCTTGATTCTCTTTCATCTGAATTAAGACTGACAGGGGTTTCATTCTATAGTGCAGTCAGCTCTATGAAGGAGATGCTCTATAATGAGCCCTGGCTATTAAGAGCTTTCAGTGGGCTACTGTTACACCATTAGACAAAGCAAAGAAACAATAAACCGGGGGTCTGACTGTCTCCACTGGTTGCATGTGAAATGCTATTTATGGCAGTCCAGCTCCACCTGAACATGTGTACATCCTCTCCTACATGCCCAAATGTGTGTGTTGATCCTCTTCCTTCTTTGAACCCAACAACACTTCATAAATTATATTTGAGACTGGAAAACTCAATAGAAGCTCAATAATATGCAGATAATATTCTAACCCCCCCACACTTTCCTCTGTGTGTGTGTGTGTGTGTGTGTGTGTGTGTGGGGGGGGGGGGTTAGAATATTATCTAAAGCAACATCTACCCTGTTATATCAAATACTGATAATGGGCTGTTAGATGGCACATCAAGCAGGGAGGCGGCAGAAATAAGTGCTTGTGTTTTCAGTGTCTCGAAGATCTGAACTGTTATTCTCTGCCTTCAGCAGCTATCAATATGAGGCTGCTTAGTCCCTATGGAAACCAAACATCAGTCAGATCTTAAGTTATCGACTTCCAATCAGCGAGATAATGAATGACACCCGCACAGAGGAAGCCCATTGGCTATTAGCATGATAGATTACACAAGCCTTTAACCTTTGACTTCCATGTTTCCATGTCAGGGAGGGAAAAGCCATTTGAAATATCTATATCTGAGACAAACACATTGTGTTTACTGCAAATCTATAGCCTGTTTAAAGTCTTTCTGTCTGTCTACCCACGCAGAGGTTAAAAGAAGCCAAAAAGGATAGAAGTGACCAAAAAAACAGGCAAATTCAGCTTTTATCCGAGTAGAGGAACTATATTCTATCTAATCATGTTTTAAATTTAGACAGGACACTTTTAACCTCACAGAGAAAGTTCATGTAAAGACAACCTTTGCTGAAGAGGCTTCAAATTGTGCTGAATATAACCATTAATAAAAACAAAAGAAAACAAAAAACAGAGGCTTGGTGGTGCTATGTCCCATGTGACATTATCAATATCAGCCATTTAGGGGTCTGACAGAGGTTGACCCTATTCCCATTCAGGCCAAATCCTAACCTTATCCCGCCTCAGCTCGGCTTAAAATGCACAGCAGCAACACACGGAGGCCTTTTTTCGGAAGCGTGGTGGCCCAGTTTCATAGCTGTCTTTGGCATGGCTGCGGATTTGACGACGGCTTTCTGTGCACTCTGTCAAGTTTTCTTCTCTGCCTATGAGAGCTGCTCCTCCCCCCTCTGACGGCCGCATAAATGGAGAGGACTGAGGGGATTTCCTAATGTGTGCATGGGTACGTGCATGCGTTTGGGTGACACACTTTGCCTTTGCACGTCAAATGTCCTACCTAAGTGTCCTGATTAAGTTCATCAGAGGAAACGTGGGCAAAAAGGAAGATATGCACGGGTCATATGCACATTCTATGCAAAACTTTCTTTGTTTTGTTTTGTAAAATACTCTATCAAGCTATTTCAATTCATTTATTTCAATGAAATATTGAGACAGCTTTACTTGATTTATTTGTTTCTTCAATAGATCCAATTTAGCATGAATTAAGTCTAATCTAAAGTATTCTATCTATCTATTTATACTAGACAGATAATCTTTTCAGTGTGCGGATGGAGACCCTTACTGGATGTGTTGCAGACAGGGAGTCACCATGCTGAAGCTTCTTTATGAGCCTGATCTATTTGTCCCGCCTATTGCTAGAACTCTGACTACAACAATGATGCATCAGGTAATAAATGAGATGACTCTGCTCTGTGTGATTGCGTGTACTCGTATGAGTCATGTTTCAAGGAAATAAATCTGTTTACATGGTCACACTGGGGATCCGCCCCGCTTTTGGGGGCAAAAAGCAAATCCCCATCATGTAAATGATCACATTTTACAGTGAAAACCTGCTTGAAGACTTGGTGCTGTGAAAAGAAAGCGACCTGAGTGGGTGCATTTGCAACCTTATGAGAAGGACAAGGACAGTCATTAAGGTGAAGGATGATAATAGGGTCAATTCTAACGGTATGCAACTCAGGCTAAACCTTCACCTGGTCTAGGTTATTGAACTAAAAGCTTCTATGTTTATAAATTGATTAACTAAGTGACCAGAGTGGAAATGTGTCATATTTACCTCATCAAACCTGTCGAAGGCAGCACCTTCCTGCATGAACTCAGGCAGGTGCTTCTGCCAGTTAAATTCATAGGATTTCGTCATGGCTGCTCACAACCCTGAAAGACAAAAAAAGGGAGAAAAAGATTAGTTTAAGACAGCTAGAGATGCGAAAGTTCGTAAAAGAACTGAACAGCTCCAGTCACTTATCAAAAAAAATCCTAACTTGAGAAGTGGCATAACCAAAACATTGATAAATAAGATCTGATAGACAGACATTTGAAATTATTCTAAATACTAATGCATCATTTAAATATATTTGAGATTAAATAAAGACATATGTCAAATATTTTCTTCTGCCTTATTATCCTTGACAAAGACACGCTGGTATTAACATGAAATGGTGTAAACAGTAAACAGTAAATTTAGACATAAAAGAGAGAAACTAATCAGTCATATGGGCAATAATAAGTTATTCTAATTTGTATAAACAGTTATTGAGCAAATAAAAGTTGTCCAATCACATCAGACTGGAACACGAACATAATATTGTATATACTCAGTCAGTAGCATCATCACAGGGAAACTCTTGGATGCGACCCAACAAAAACACTGTCTGACAGTTGAAAATGATCTGAGGGTAGCTTTTTCCATGAAGCCTAATTTTATCTTGCATTTGGCCTGAAACCGTCTGGAGGTACACCATACGAGTCTTAAAAACACATAAAAAAGCAAGTCAGGCTTGATTCATGTGGCACTGCACGTGTATCATCTTGTAAGACACCCAGCTCAGGGATGGGAGGGGGTTTTGATAGGAAACTGTAATATTGTTGATGACACCACCCAAATATAGGCTCTCCTTACGTCAGGCTCAAATGTGTCAGGCTAAACTGTGAGGGAGAAGCACACTTGAGAACGTGACATACTATGTATAGTCTGAGAGCTCAGCTGTATTAAGTCATTATGGGAATACTCTGAGGTGTGATTTGATTTTGATTAGCAGGTCTTTCAGGCTGCGGAGCTACTGAGGATGTGATGTTGAATAAACAGAGGAGCAATCACACCTTTGTATAATATTAAAGTGCAATCACATAGTATGAAGTGTGCTTTGCATGTTTAAAATGCCCTTCAGTGCCCCCACAACAGCTTTTATTGGAGTTACTGTCCACTTGCATGAGTGTGGATCATGTGACTAATAGCGTGGCACAAGATGCAGACTGAAGAACTATGTTTCATGCAGAAAGTGCATGTTTCCTCCGAGGAATAGACAAAAGGAAAGTGATGTTGATGGGTGAGGTGGCAAGAGAGAAACAAAGGATTACAAGAGGGAAAGAGTCAGAAGGAGAACTGGGGAAAATGAATGTGCAAATAGACAAGAGAAGGAAAGAAAAACATAAATCAGGGAACTAAAAGATGTAAATTCAATGCGAGGTGGAAAACAGACAGATGAGAGGCTGAAAAGAGAAGCATCTTGATGAAACTGAATAGCGGTGGGCAGGGAGATGGAGGAGTGAAACAGCTGTGTGTGGCAGGCTGGCTGGAGAGTGATGGGGGAACAGTGAGGCAAGTACAGCAGGAGGGTGTCTGCTTTTGATGTGGGGGGAACACAGATTACAGACAACATCAACAGAGGTTACAGAGAGCTACCTGCTGGGTGGGCCACAGTTCACCACTGGTGTGACAAACACAGATGAAGCCCGGGTGCTAAGATGTCTAAAAGCTGTCATGTTGAGAATACAGAGTGATTCAGAAAGGCTTAATAACCAAATAGATGCTAATAAGAGTTAAACTCAAACCTACACGCAAGGTCAATATTTATACTGCATCCCTGCTACTGCTTTTCTTTGCTGCAGGAGATGTGGCATCCAGCCCCGGTTAATAAACCCCACTGATGGAAAAAAAAAAAAGGGTCAAGCACTTATAAGAGGAATTTAAACACTAGTGACAGTATAAATGTCCTAAACCACAGAGTTATTTAATAGCATCAAACAAGATGTCAAAAGAAAGCCTATATACTCGAGAATCATACTGAAAATTATTCATAAAAGGAGGATTCACATCTCTGATTTGAAGTAATTGGGTTGTGCAGTCCTGTCTGATGTTAGCCTAGATCTCACCACAGTATGCATTAGATAACATTTTCCTCAGTGGCAGGAAATCCGTCCAATCGCAGTGCAGCAACAAGGTTCCGCGAGGCCACGTTAGCCCGTACGCCGGGTCTCTGAGCTCCTGGACGTGTGAGCGTGCACGTGAGGAGCCGAGGGAAGCTAGAGGAAGTCAGTGAGGTCCGAGCCCCCTGTCCAACCCTGACAATGAGATAATTACGATAGATAGAAGCCCCACGAGGAACGCTGTTCCCAGTTTCCTCGTCTAAAATTGCAGCTAGGGTAACACCCAGCGGTCCCACACCTCATAAACTAAAATTAGCCTGTAGCTACATCAGTCAGCCAGTGGTGCAGGGGTTGACTGGGGACACGCTCATATGGACACAAGTGACAACAGCGAGAGAGAGCCACATGAGACGTGGCTGTCACTATGAGCAAAGCTCTTTTGTAATGTGTAATCCACTACAGGTATTAACAATGGATGTTAAAAATAACCAAGTGAGACAACAGGAAACTGAGGGGGGGGGGCAGGTGTTTTTAAACAGCATGTTTGATGCCTCATTTGATTTTACAGCGCATGATTTAATCCATTGATTTAAAATTGAACAGCGTTAATGACAGCCAGAGAGCATGTGATAGTTTTCTGTTTTATCTGCAGATGCAGTAGGTGTTTTTTTTTTTATTCCTTTGATTTCTGTTAAGTTAAGTGTCAAACAGCTGGTGTGAGTTAGAGCAGCAGAAATAAATTGCTCATTTGTAGGACTTCATCCTGCAACTTTCACTATGATTTTTTTTTAGGTGCATAATGTCTCACCATGACTACACATCCTGCTGAATAAAAACTGATATTTGCATTATATTTCAGAAAAGCAGCTGTGTACTTTCCTGGCTACTTTCCTTTGACGTCATTTTCCTGTGTTTTGCTTTCTATGTCCGATGCATTTACACGTTCCATGTGCATCTACACTTACAGTATTAAACCACAACAAATTCGGTTTGTAATCATGACCTCTCCAGGCCCACATGCTGATATTGCAGGTTTAACCTATCATAAGTCAATATTTGCAGATTTATTCTCCTGTCAGTGCAACTGAGGGAAAGTAGTTCCCATTTCACCAAAAGCTGTGCTCACCTGCTGTTGTCATGACAGTAATGAGTACAGTATCAGCTGTAATGGCTCCTGGAGTGTAAATCTATTTCAGGAGTGATGAGACTGTGTAGAATAGAAGAAAGTGGATCAGTTTACAGACTTTGTGCTCACATACAAGCATTTTAGTTTCTCTTGCTAATTACATATCTCCTAAGGTTGTATAGGACTTCATATTTGAAAGAACAAAAATGTGTCTAACCATAAATGTCTTTAAAGAGGCGTGTATACATTCAGCAACCCCACAAAGTGTTGTTTTATTATCTAAAACTTTAAACTGTTGTAACAACTTAGGAATTGTGTTAACTGAGAGCTAGGCGAAAACAAGCTTTCACATGACCATGAAGAAGCAACCAGGCATAATTTTTATCTGAAATCTTAAGTTTGATGGAATTATGAGGCTACAATTTCATGTAACTTGTCCATCTAATACAGTGATCATAGCTAATCCATACTTTATCGAGTTTGTGTACCTGTTTGTCAACATGCAATGAATTTCAATGGGAAGTACATTTAGATTTGCTTTAGCCCACACAGCCTATTGATTTATAAAGCCATAGCTATTACTGGCTGGTCTGAGCTTTTGTACCTTTTTTATATATTGGCACACCTTCATTACAAGGTCTGTCAAGTAATAATGTGATGACGCAACCTTATTCCACAAAATCCGATGACGTCTTTTACACAGGGAGCGTGATTTTAATCAAAAGTCTTATCTAACCTCAATTGGTTTCAAATTAAGTTATGTTTATAACAAACCTGTGATTCAGATTATATGAATCTACTGAATCAACTCAACCTCATTGTGTTTCATTTTCACTGTCACCAACAGCCCAGCTCAGAAATTGCCTTATCAAGCTGCTCATTACTGAATGAAATACGATTAGATTTAAAAAAAAAAAAAAAAAAAAACATAATTTGGAACATCTGACATTACTTTGAACTATGTCAAAATACAAATCTTTTAAACAACTAAAACTTGCTTCAATGTAAGTGTAATGTTGGACCTAAGTGGAGGTTTTGGCTAGCAGCTAGCACTTACAGCTCTATCTATGCAAAATAGTATTCATTCAAGACATCACCCACACAGCATCACATAATCAAAGCTTTCCTCTTGCAGAGAAAGCTGGATACATACAAAGAAATGAAAAAATACACAAACCAACCTGACATGCCAGCTGGTTTGTTACGCACAGCCATCTGGAAATATGATGCAAATCTGATTCAATATCCACACACTACAGTGGGACTAACACATGATAACAACAAAAGTAACTCAAACTAATTACCATCATGAATCCCATCAAATTGTTAATGTTTGCAAATGGAGATTTTGCACAAAAACATGAAAGAGCATCTTTGAATCTATGATAGAAGTGCACACTTTCTTATTTGACTTTTTTTATTGCAGAAAACTGATTGCAAGAACTTCGAAGTGTCAGGAAAAAAAGTCCGTTTGAACAACAGCTTTATAAACATTTGGAGTCTGCACACACAGTGATGTGGCATACTGTATATTTTCATTTCTTTTATTCCTTTCCCCACCCACAAGGCTTAGTTTTAGAGCCTGTACAAATGAAACATGCCTTCAACATATTGTAGAGAGGGCAGGGTTTAAAGAATGACACAACTGATATAGTCTGATAGATTTTAGCACAAATACACACGTCTGCAAGTGTATATTTGTGTAGAACAATGCAGACATACACACCTAAATATCCTGCTTTTCTAACCCAAACATATCTACTTGAAGCCTCCTTATGCTACTTTCTTGAACAATACCATCATGTTTCTTCTGCCTGTAAGGCTCATCCCATCAAAGAACACAAACACATCTACAGACTCACCCACACCGACTCACAATTCCCGCAAAGGGCAATTTTCCTTGTCACCATTGAGTTTGCATATGGCCATTTCTTTCCGAGAGAGTTTTGCTTTAGCTCTTTGGGACGTTTTCAGTTCATTCTCATCTATAATGGTCAAACTGGTCAAATGAGAGCAGCAGCATCTGAAATCTTTAAATGTTCAAATCGAACATGAATACCAATGATGTTGCCAAAAGTAGCATACATGACAAAGCTGGATGTGGACAGTGCCAGCACACACTTCATTCTTGGGACTACTTTTCACAAAGACATTTTTATTTTTCAGAATATCAAACTAATATAAAATAGAGATACCACTCATACTCAGTATCCATAAAAGTGTTGCGATACTACAGAACCTGATACCGATGAGAAAAAACGGGGCTGTCAAAATTAACGCGTCAATGTAAAGAGATTAATCTGTGGAATTTTTAACACAAACAACAAAAATATTACCCATGCCATACTGAAAATCCACATTTGGCATTACACGTACACATAATTAACCACTCAGTTGTCTCACTGGACATTCTGATCCACACTCCTTACCAGTGAACTGTAATGGGATATATTAGTACACATATCGGCTAGGTACTCAAATGTAAGTACTTGTACTCAGTTTGAAAATAACGTGGTATTGGTGCATCCATAATATAATAGTAACACTGCAAAATACAAACAAAAAGAAAATATTTCAGCTTCTGATTGTCTATAATCTACATGACTTTCTCCATAACATAAGTTAAATAAATGCTACATTTTTTGCACCAAATTTGCATCTTGTCATTGCAAATTGAAACATAATTTTAGCAGGCAGTTTGAAACAAAGATATAACACAATAAGCTACTCCCAACTGCCACTGATTGTATGAGAAGAGAGGAGGAGACAGACATGAAAGAGCATATCAATTACAATACAAGTGGAAAGCAGTGTATGCTGTGTCAAGATTTTACTATAATGTGTCTGCATATGTTGTGCATAAATTAGGAGACAATGAAGATCTGGCAGACCGATGAAAAGCAGGCAGAAACAGATAATCTGTGTCGTCAAGTGCAAATTACTGAATGACAGCTACACGGCGCATAGCTGCTGGTCAGAACCGGTTTCCTCCAAGGTGCAAGCAGCTTGGCTTGCTTAAATCTGGCCCAACAAATGCAGCATTACACATTTATACCAAATACAGAAGATGGAGAAAAACACCAACATGCCATTGCAAAACTGCAGTGAAAATAGGAAATGATTTAGAGGCCAGAGCGAAAGACAACTCCTGGTGTTGTATTAAAATGCATCGCATAGAAAGGAGCTTCTTTGGACAAAAACATATAAGATATTCTTATCCAACACCACAAACTTAAACGTACCTTTCTGAAAAGGCTTAACCAGAAATAGTCAAAAGCTTTTTAACAACAGTACTAATTTCAGACAGAAATTTGGCATGATTGTAGTACTCACACAGAGATGCAAAGGCCTCCAGGATTAATTAAGTAGTCTATTTTCTGGCCGCCTGCAGACAATTACCAACCAGGATGCAGAGAAAAAGCATACCAGACACCACATCCTAGGAGCAAACTGCAACAGGCTGCTGAATTTTAAGACCTGCGTGGAAACAACGTCTTTTAACGTTCATTCAATAGCAAGCAGATTACAGCGTCCTGGTGGTGGTAGGTTTGCTCAATCAAATTAGCATGAATTAGATTTAACGCTACCCTAAGATAGAATCCACTTAGAAGTACTTGTTTTCCCATCGTTTTCCTGCAAACATCGGTCACACAGCACTCATGCTCTGAGATTAATATCATAAAATTGAAGTGTTGTATTTAATTCAATGACAGAGTGTTTTTATGACAACATGACCTCTGTTCTCTTAGTTAACAGCACACATGAAGGTAAAATCAATGTTAATATTGCCTGCATCTGTTTTTACATTCAATCCATTCAAGGCTGAAGTAGAGGGGCAGTGCTCACTGAGTAAACACTCAACAAGGATAGAGATCCTGTGTGTGTGTATGCTTGTGTATACACTGTGTAAAATATCTGATTTCACAGACTATCACGCCTACTAATGCCCAACGGCAGCTCATACACAGAGTTTACCAACTTGTGATCGACATGTACACAACCCAAACCTAAACGGTGAAACCCGCGGCTGTTTAGTAGCAACATTCTCTCGTGTCTTTAGCCGGTGTGGCCGATGACTGACACGTCAAATGCAACCTTTCCATCAGTGTGTGACTTTTATGTGCAGACTGTGTGTATATTACATGTCTGCGGATGTCTCTCCATGTTTGCCCATGTCCACACCTGTTTGATTTGTCTGTGTCAATATGATTTACGACTTGAGCAGCGACGAACAACAAATGATGTTCAGCCTTCAGAGGATGGTGTTAGCTTATAGGTTAGATAGGTACAGCTGGGATGAAAGGAAACAGGTTTTTTCCCCTTTAGCAAATGGGAAGAACATGAACGGTCCTGTTTTTAACTCATCATAGATTTCATGCAAACAGCTCTACCTAAAATGAATCATCATATAATGGTAAAAAAAAAAAAAAGTTAACTTGTATGTGACCTCTCAAAACAACTGTACATGTGCCCACTCAAAAATCTGTGGCACGCAGATTGTGTCAGTGTATGCGCAAGGTCTCCATGCATCCAATAATAACATGATATCATAATGAGCTAATGGGAATGCCTTACCAGGAGTACAAATACACTCTTTTTCCATGAAAATAAGGTTATTCTAAACAGGGAACATCATTTTAATTGAATGAATTATCTAGCCTGTATTGGTTTTAAATTGTATTATCTACACAATAAACCTGTGCGAAAATGACTGTAAATTAACAAACCTTGTGAATCACTTGATTCTAATCATGGGAATCTACAGAATCCACCCAACTTCTTGTCATCATCATTTCATTTACATCTTTACTCTCATCCGACTCTACGTTCAACTCAGAAAGCACCTACCGGAGCTGCTTCTTCTAATTGATGGAAATTGTTTAACAAATCTTATTTCTTTAACATGATTTGCGTCATCTGACATTAGTTTGAATGATTGGTAAATGACAAGAAATACAAAAAGTGTTGCATGGCATTTCCAGCTGTATAATAGCAGAAAAAGGCTGCAGCATTGTTTACATTTGCCTCATTTAGGCTCGGCCTGTTGCTTTGACAATGATTTATGGCCTGGTGTGTGTTTTATAGGAGGTTTTCTCTAACGTGCATTGTTAATAAAGATTATTAGTCATTATTTTTAACTGCAACCAATCACATTGAAGCAATTGGTTGAAGATATCCATTGGTAAATGATAATATGTAGATGGTCAATACTTTTCATGCTTGTATAGTTTTGATGAAACAACTTAACCCCAGATGCCCAATGAGTGGGGCTTTTTTTTTTCTTGTGACAAATAAAGCAGCTGTTACATAACAAGACATATAATCAGATTCTGAAGGCATCTGGCTGATATATGCTTTTCTTTGGCTATATGCACTGCAAATCATTTCACTGGGACTATAGCTAAAGATGTATTATGCTATTGAAGGAAAGAATGTGATTTTCCAGGCCAAATGACCCTCTTCTACCATCCTTTTTGCCTTTTATAGTTGAGGATCACCGCACTCACTCACACTCCCCGGCCCCGGGTTACATAATTAGCTTGAGCCTTGGATGGAAACTGGCTTTTTTTTCACACACTAGATACAGCGCTCATCGGTGGTTTTGGATAAAACTTCTGTCTACAAACAAGCACTTTTATGTAAGTTAATGCAGCATAAATAATATACACGAGTGTCAATAGTTATGCAATTTCGCTTTTTTTTTTGTTCTTTTTTGACAGATTATATACTACATATAATCTTACATACAATGTAGGGTAGAAGTCTGACACCATAATTTATTATTGTGTTATGTTTTTATTTGCAATATGAGAATTTGCCCGAATTTTGGACACATTTTCAACCCTTTAGTACCAGCTGAGCACCATTTAAACATTACAGCCTATGAGTACTGTTGCTAACCATGTCCATCCCTTCATGACCACAGTGTCCCCAACTTCTGATGGCAACTTCCAGCAGGATAATGCACCATGGTACAAAACTCAAATAATCTCCAACTATGTTTTTATACATAACAATAAGTTCTCTGTACTCCAACGGCCTCCACAGTCAACACATCTCAATCCAATATTTCACCTTTAGGATGTGGTGGAACGGGAGATTCTCGTCATGGATGTGCAGCAACTGTGTGATGCTATCATGTCAATATGGAGCAAAAATCTCTGAGGAATGTTTCCGACACCTTGTTCAATCTATGACACCAAGAATCAAGGCAGTTCTGAAGGTAAAAGAGTCCAAACTGGTACTAGCAAGGTGGACCTAATAAAGTGACAGCTTCAGACACCACATCCATTGTTGTTTTCCTTCTTCTCTCTACTGTGCCTTGAGCACACATTCTATACATGCAGGGCAGATCTGCAAACACGCTTATTTCGATTGCTTTTCTATCACATGTGCAAATGGATTCTTTGTAATCCCAAAACATGTGCATCTTAGAGCACCCTTGAATATTTACAGAATGATTTGAGGTAAAGTACTGAGTATTGGAGTATGTTTAACTTGGCTGTGTTTGTGTTTCTGTTTGAAAAGAAAAAGCTCTCAGTCAGGGAGTTCCCTAAATGTCATAAGATAGAATGGCCAAACTTAATCTAAGCCTCAGACTGAAACACAGCTCCCCAGCTTTAAACGTTTTTACTTTTCTTTGCAAATGTAACAGGTGGATAAAAAAAACTCACAAGCAAGAATAATTGGGGGAAAACTAATTACAAGAGCCAGGAAACAATAACAGGCAAACAGCTGAGGAAGAAATGAAATTATCAGCAACACAGAAATGACTTTGCTTTGGTAATCCTTTGTTCAGTTATGTTTTAAGAGGATTTGTTAGGAAATCATGGAATGGTGGAAAACGGAGCCTAAAAATAAAGCAATACATCTCCTGTCTTGATGAAGACGTGTATCTGAAGTCATCAAACCGAATAGGAAAAGGGACCATTTTTCAAAAGGGGAAGGTGAGGGCTGGTATCCATGTCTGGTTAATAATAGATACCCCACCGGAACATCAGACAGAGAAGTCCATGCAACTGATGATAAAAGAAAATCGTGCAGAAAAAAAGACTATTAAAAAGTCACAGGTAGTATGATATGCTGCTGGGGTTTATTGAGCTGTGACAGCTCCTCACAGACACAGTTAACGCAGGAGGAGACGTTTTCAGGGGGTACTATAATGTAACACTCCTGGAAGCATATGAGGACACAAGCAGAATTGAACTCAACGCTTTATACTAATCTTGGCATAAATAGATTGATGTTTTGCTTGAGGTGATGAAGGTAGATGCAGGGTAAGCTGGGGAAGCCGGTTAATTTCTGGATGAAGTTAGGTAACTGGCCTTTGTAAAGGGATGCCTGCAGAGTGAAAATACCAAATGATTCCAAAATGACTATGTTACATCACAGTCTCAGCTGCGCTGCTCCATGCACCACTGTGCTATGACATTCTCATTTAGACTGGATTAGGAGGTCAAAGGTCTGCTTTGCCCAGTTACACATGCACCGCAGAGGGCTCTTCAAGGCCAGGTGTCGCCAAATATGGTCAAAAATACTGAAGACACACATACGCACAAAGTATTCTGACTGACCTATGAGATTTTCTTAAACTTCTACATAAAACAATCTACATTTATGAAGGATAGGATCATTTTTCAAACTCAAGGCTTTTGGACTTCCTAGTCAACATGAAAACCAGTTTGTGCGGGCTACTGCAAAACAGCACCATATGGAGCCACAGCCAATATCTTAAGGGGATTAGAATGCTCCAAATTAATGGATACTCAGAAGACAGGCTTCACTTCAGCTGTGCCACATCTAAAACACTTGCCATGGAAATACCTCTCCAACTACTCTCCCTACTGCACTCTATCTGAAAGGGCTCCTCAGGGAGATAACCCTGCAAAAAAAATGTGTAATAAATAGAAGGTTGAGGGGTTTGAGACAAGGAAAACTGGACAGTAGGAGGACACAGGGGGGGGGGGGGGGGGGGGGGGGGGGGGGGGGGGGGGAGTAGGGGTTGCTTGAAATTCTGAGAGTTCTCTCATTGCCCAAATAAGTACGTTTTAAAAGAGAATCTGTGCCCTGCTGAGCCGTGGATAAGGCAGCCAGCAGAAAAGGAGCTGTGGAAAATAGAACATGTCCATATAGAGAGGGGAGCTGTGGAGAGAGGGAGCAGGAAGGGCCAGGGGTTAAATGCTTCCCCAGAATGTGAGCTTTCCATTGGCGTGAACCCAGTGAAGAGTCCCCGAATCCCTACTGACTGACACCCTGAGGGTCTACTCTGAGCATGATTGAGTAAAGGCAAGTGAAATATTGCACCTAAAAATATAGATTTTACATTAGTTCTGTATTTATAAATATTTAAAACACTAATGACATCAAATTTATAACCTCAGTCAGCATTAGTCTCCTGAGTTTTAGAGAACTGGATTAACAGAGGAAACAAGAAAGACAAAGAGAAAGAAGAGGAAAACCTGTCTTGACAAACAAAACGCCCCACAGATGTTGTGCTCCTCTCTGACACCACTGGTCTCCATAGCAACCCTGCTGGCCAGTAATAGCCTCTGGCTCGCCTGGCTGCAGCGGCGTCACAAAAGACGCACGCACGAAATTAAGCCTTCTGAATGGGATCCCAGCGTGTATTTATAGCGAAACAGGGACTCTCGGGGACCCACCCAGCCCTGCCACCCCCTCAGGCATTACCAGATAACATACATCTCTAAACACAGACCATCGACCCCATCATTAAAAGACCCAGCCACAGACACACACATGCATAGACACACAAACACCCTTAAAAACAGACCCACCAAGTCCCTTAGTAAACAAGCCCCATAATTGGTGATGACAGATAGTGGGAATTATACATTAAAGCTGGCTTCTGCTGATACTTTCACTGGCTGAAAAGTCTCCTCAACACTGAGATATACATCATTTCTAATATTTTGCTCAATTAATCTAGGCAGCAAATACAAAAGATAGTGTACTATTAAAATTATAAGCACTTGGTGGGTGACAAAACCCTCTTCTTACTCATCATATTGCGTACGTGTTGCTCTGGAGTACTCCCAACTTATTTCATCACGAAAAGAACTTAGCAACTGTGTTTTTGAATAATTAAATGTAATAATCTAATAGTGTTGAGGCAAAATGCAACAGATAAGATACTGCTTTAAAGCCAGCTGGTGTTTTAGAAAAAAGGTTATCTCTTATATACTCAGTTAACCAGGTGTATCACAGATGCATCAAACTGACTATTTGTACTTTAATGTGACGTGTGAAGCTCCTCTGTTATCACCTGGAAGCATCCAATTTAATCCAGAATTTAAAAAATAACTCCTATAATCTAAACAAAATTACAGTAATGAACAAAAAAGAGAAAACAAACTCGTCCTTACTAGGTCTTAGAATTAGGTAAATGCAACCTCAGATAACTAACAGATAAACATGCACTACTGTCATCATTTTTTATTCAAAAAAAGTTAAGCCACAATAGTCAACAGCTTGTCAGACCACCTTTAGTAGCAATAATTTGAAGTAACTGTTTTCTGTATGACATAATCAGTCTCTCACATGGTTGGAGGATTTTTGGCCTACTCTCCTACACAATGTTTCTTCAGCTTGTTGAGGTTCACAGCCATTCGTTTATGCACTGCTCTGTTAAGATCCCACCACAGGCTTTCAAGTCAGGTTCTGGTCTTTGATTGGATCATTGCAACACCTTGATCTTTTCTTTTTCATCTATTCTGCTGTAGATTTGCCGCTGTGTCTGGGATCATTGTCCTGCTGCATGACCCAGTTTAAGGCAAGCTTTAGTTGTTGGACAGATGGCCTCAAATTTGACTACAATACTTGGTACACAGAGGTGGTCATGGTTGGCTTGATGACTGCATGGTCCCCAGGTGCTGTGGCAGAAAAACACCAGGCATCTTTCCTCCACCACCCTTCTTGACTATTGGTACGAGGTGTTTGTGCTGATATGCTGGGTTTGTTTGAGGTTTTTGTTTTGTTTTTTTCCCAAATGCAGTGCTGGACATTATGACAAAATATCTTCACTTTGTCCTTATCAGTCCAAAGGATATAATTACAGAAGTCATGGGGTTTATTAAGATGCAGCTTTGCTGCCATGTTCATTTTAGAGAAAAGAGACTTGGTTCTAACAACTCTTCCAAAAAAGCCAAACCTATTCAGTCATGCTCTAATTGTACTGTCAGTAACTTCAACATTCAACATGCTAAACGAGGCCTGTAGAGTCTGAAATGTTGCTTTTGGGTAGTTTTTTTTTTTTTTTGCGATAGCGGTCTGACTTTGAGGTTTGGGGAAAGATTGGCACTTCTCTTGGAGGTTTTCCAATGTGAATAATCCTTCTCACTGTAGAATGATTGACTCAAAAATGTTTAGACATTACCTTATAACCCTCCCCAGACTGACTGGCAGCAATAGCTGCAGCTGTAAGATCATTGCTGATGTTTCTCCTCCTTGGTATTGTGTTTGCCATATCGGAATAATGCAAACCAGCAAACTGCCAAAACTTCAGATTTTACAGAGGTCGTTACACTGATGACGATCAATTCATCAAGCACATTTGATTAGCAAAGCAGCTCCTGGCTGCTATTTACCAATCTAATTCCTGTAGAATCAGTAAAAAATGAGCTTATGTTTTAAGACCCTGCTTCTGTGATTTATTTATTTATTTTTTTTACTAAATAATAACAGTGTATTATGTCACATGGAACTAAATTTAAGACCAGGTGTTTGTTATTAGATTTATCTATTAGATTTTTCCCAAATTAAAAAAAAAGAAGGGATAAAACACTTTACACAGACATGCATATCATATGATGCCAAGTGCTATAAACGCTCCTGACTTTTAACACAATGTCCTTCCATATACATTAACTAGACATTCTGCTGTATTTTGTAAAGGTGACAGCAATTTCTAGCTCAAGCCAAGCACTGAGACGATGATTATATAAAGGACTGAAACACACTGAAAGCCTCTGTTGAATGTGGGAGGTGAATCCGAGTGTACTTACCAGGTACCAGACAGAGGGACAGAATACTGAGGGGAGGGGAAACACTGGAAGATAGCACAGGTCCACTCTAGAAAGGGAGGGGAAAGGGAACAAATAAAACAAAAAGTGTAATTTGCAGGCATCTGATGTGCTAACTTTGTTATTAAGCGTCATTTCTTACACTTACAGCAATATTACAAATGCTTGTGATGCCCTCGGGGAAAACTCTGACACACAAACACACTCCCACACAAGCACACGCGTGCACAACACTTACTGGGGTGTAATCACTCGCTTCAAGTCATATTCCTCATCCTATTTGGCGAGAGCAGAATTTTAATCATTCCTCTGGCTTCTGCTAAATAAACTTTTAATAGGAAGCCGCTTCCCTTAAGAAAGGCAGCCCTCATCAAACAGAGCAGTGGAAATGAGCTGGCAATTTAGACAAACTGCACACACCTCCGCATGTTCTCTGCTTTTGAGTGGCAGGTATGTGAGTGAGTATTAGAGAGTCTGCTAAGAGCCTCACATTTAAAACGTAAAGGACAGACTGCGTCAAAGGAAATTCCAGACGGATAGTTAGAAGAGGCAAAATAAGAAGAAAAGTATAGGAAGTAGGATATCACCCATGAATCCTCTTTGAGAGACATTTTTTACCCTTAAGGTCTGAAGACAAGACAAATTCCTGAACATTTCCTGTGGTTTTCAGACACTGTTATTCCACATGTGTCTCTCCTCACCTCTTCATCACAGCTTGGTCTGGATTTGCCCAGAGCCGGACAGGAACAGGGCAGTAATGGTTTCTTTATACAAGCTCTTTGCAAGATAAACTTTGTCAGAACGGCGTAGACAGCACAGGAAGATTTCACCGACCGAGTGGAGAGAAGTTGCTGTAGTGCCGACTGCTTTTATGTCTGGGATTAGGATTGTTTATTACAGCTGAATTTTTTTTTGATAGCCCAATAAAGCATGGATCCTGTGACTTGCCCCCTTTGTTCCGTTTGGAATAAGACTTATCATACAGGGCTTCTTTTTTTCTTTTTTTTTAATGAATAAAAGTGATTACGACTCCACATTGATCCATTCATAACAATGAGCACAATAGAGCTGCTATATTAACTAAATGACCAAGAATAGAGCATGTTTTAATTGTCATATATCTAAAGATTGTCAAAGATTGTCCAAGCAACAAAAATCACATTAAAATTAAAAAACCCTTATAAAAGATTTGCCTCTGTCATTTATTTTGTGTGGTCATTTGAACAGTCTCTCTTCCAGGGACTTTTGGTGATTTTTGTTGCTTTCATTTTAAAAGATCCATCAAGTATGCTATTTAATTATCTGCATCTCAGATGTACACATTTGGCCCTTCTTAAAAGCACAAACTAACTTCCTGCCAGGATGTGGCAAGTTGAATTAATCTCCAACCAAGATGATAACATGATGGAAAGAGAGCCTCTGCTCAAAGAGGAAGTTTTGCGCAATGTTTCCAAAGTCGGTGAATAATTATGTAGAGAAAAAACAAACAAAACATTAACTCAGTAACAACCAACATAATCATGATTAAGATTTTGCCATAATCAGGCAGGCATGCAACTTTAAAATAAAACCTATAATTGAGGCTAAGTGATGAGAGGAAACTCTGAAACTGTTATGTAATACATAGGAGTGGTCCTTGCTTTTAATCAGGTTACGTATAATCTCATGATGAGAAGCAATATGAATGAAAGGCTCCCGGTGAGTCACCCACGCAAACCACAATAAACACAACTAGGACTTGTTCTGGAAAATGAAACAATATATCCTTTTTGGGATTAAAGATTTTCTTTGAAGCCAGTCGACTTCATGAAGGAGTGAATAAAAACAATAAGCTGATGGTCTATAACTGATTTTAGTAATGAATATTGAAGTACGTTTGATAATATTCCATCTGTTCTGTCTTTAGTGTCCTCTGCCTGCTATCTCTCTCCATTTCCTCTTCATGTGGACGGACCTCTCCCACAGTGGCAGCTTATGTGGATCAAATATGCTACATGTCAAGTGGCCCCACTGGACGAGAGCTGTTCACAAGCCTCTTCAACCAGAGCAGCGGATGGGTGGGTGCACTCTGCACCAAAAAAGGGAAGCCATGTCACATATACAGAGACTAATATTTATATTTCGCTACGTATTTTGACAAAAGTAAACTTGGCCAATGATAAATAGAAAATAAAGCAAAGATTTATTTTTAAACTGAGAAAACAGTTTTTGAGATGCTGCTGAGTGACTACATGAAGGTATGAGACGGACTTAATGTGACTGGTTGCGGTTTCTCAAATGGACACAGACTCCAAAAGCAGGTCAATTCCCACATACCTCAATGTTAAAATACCCCGGAAAAATATACAACTAATGAACAAGTAAATAATGTAAACAGTGCAGGGCATCAATCTTTGGACATCCCACCTTTTGGAATTGTACTTATCGTACGTTTATGGACGTCACTGACTTGAGTTGTGTTGAGTGCAGTGGAATTAAGCATTAGTCGGCTCTATCCCTTGCACATCCTGTCACAGACCCACTACCGTGGCTACCAGTTTTAGTGATGATTAGACAATATCATACAAAATACTGCATCTTAGAGTATGATTGTGTTTTTAGAGGGTGTTATTCCAAGTAACATCCAGGCACGATGCAATAATTCCTTTGATTAGGGCAACAGGTAAGAGGCTGGTAATCTCTCTCCTGCTTGTCACAGGATTTAGATGCTGAAAACAGTGGCAGGTCTGCAATCATCACTCAGCACACCATGGCTCAGCTGGGGAAACACACAGGGGTGCTGATTAAAAAGAAAGCACTGTTCGTACAGCCAAGCACACACAGTTCCACAGGTATCACAAGATGTGATATGGTGGTGGAAATAACAATAGACACGTTTCCCCAAAACAGCCTAATCTAAAAATAGCAAATACAACAAACAAAGAAAAGAGAAATGTATCTATTTTAAAAAGTAGTGATAGTGATAAGGAAGTGTAGTGACAATCCAAAACAAACCTGTATATATTTTCATATATTGGTGAGAGGCACTCAGAATGTCTCTTATAAAGTTGCTTTAGAAGTGAAAAGAATGACAGTTTTGAGTGCTAACAGCATATGTTCCCTCCTCAGGAAATCGACCCAACCCAAAGCCTGACATGGAGCTCTCTGTGGGACTCGCTGTTGGCTGCTTCGTTGCCACGAACAGCACCTGTCAGGGCACCGAGAGGACACGCTCATTTTGTCCCCGATGTCAGCTGTGTTCATCTTTTCAATATTCCATCCATCCATCCATCCATCCATCCATCCATCCATCCATCCATTTTCTGTACCGCTTAATCCATGCAGGGTCGC
>JAOXYM010000024.1:7879861-7890034 GCA_028567055.1 Leptatherina wallacei | reverse complement strand
GGGCTGGAGCCTATCCCAGCAAGTATCAGGCGAGAGGCAGGGTACACCCTGGACAGGTCGCCAGTCTGTCGCAGGGTATATTCAATATTGCTCTTTTGAAAGTTTCCGTGAAGGGACATCAAATAACATCAACTGTGTGACCGGAGGAGAACTATGAGAAAACCCCTCCCACCTCTTCATCATGCAGCTGTGTCCCACTGGGCAGTGGTGGTCTCTGAGAAGGTTGACATAGGGTAACCAGACTGGAAACTGAGGGATGGAAATGGGAACTAGCAGGAGCACTAAAAGGATCAAATGCATGAATGAAATATGATGTGTGTTAACTAGTGTACTTCAATATGATACGACAAGCATGTAAACTGATCCAACTCTTGTGTCAGCATCCTGGAGTTGGCAGTGTGACTGAGAATGGGAAATGAGACACAAGTTCACAAGTCACAAAATCATTTCTATGAGCATCTCTCAAGCGAACATAAAAAAACAGCAACATACAAGTGGAAAATAAACATAAAAAATAAATAAAATGTTTAGATGAATAAATATACATGAGTGTTTGAGTGTGTGATTGTCTTTGTTTTGTTATGAATCAGCATGTGAATGTGCCCTGTTGGGACTGGGCCATTCACTGCTATAAATGAATAATCATGATTATTTGAGATGACTATGATCATGTCTGCATAATCGTCATAACAATGTTCATTCGTAGAACACAACTGACATATTTTCACACTGTTTTCTACCATTTGACAGATAGGGTTTACGGTTTTTAATGACTTCATCTCATTTCAGCCCCGTCTCTTCTGCTGTAGACATGACGTATCAACTGTGTGACTTTTGTTTAGACCAAAAAATAAGACATGTTTTTTATGCTCCAGTATTTATAGTCTTTAAATGGGCATTTTTCTTTATAACATTCTATAACATGTGTCATTTGGCTTACACTACAACAAGTGGTTAATACTATCGCCAGTAATAATTATCAACCTCAGCTGCAAGGCAAATGTAACAGCATGAATCATTTTACTGGCAAAACAAAATTTTTTAAACACAAATTTTGTGTTTGTGTTTGGTTTTTTCCATTTCCACTAGTGACTGTGTTTTTTTTGTTTGTTTTTTTAATTGTTGTATACCCATGTGTTTATTTCTATTGTTTGTATCAGCCCTTTGAAGTGCTGAAAATTCCCAGACATAATCATCTACTGGGGGGCTGCACGGTGGTGTGGTGGTTAGCACCGCATCCTCACAGCAAGGAGGTCAATGGTTCGAGTCCCCGGCAGAGTTTGAGCCAGTTCGAGCTCGGGAGGGGGGGTTTGATACAGTGGCGTTGGAGTTTGCATGTTCTCTCCGTGTATGTGTGGGTTCTCACCATGCACTCTGGTTAATTGGTCACTCTAAATTCACCCAAGGAGTGAGTGAGTGTGTGCGTGGATGGTCGTCTGTCTCTCTGAGTTGGCCTTGTGATAGACTGGCGACCTGTCCAGGGTGTACCCTGCCTCTCACCTGATAATTGCTGTGACAGGCTCCAGCCCACCCGCGACCCTGCATGGATTAAGCGGTACATAGAATGGATGGATGGATAATCATCTACAATAATAAAACATAATGAATCTATAACCATTAACGGCATTCATTTGTCTGACAAGCTGTCAAGTACATTTTCACAATTAGGACTCCTTGAACTAATGGAATATCTGAATCTGAGTCAGACTATGGCTTTTGGACATCTTTTGCTTACAGTACCAGTCCAACATTTTACAGTACTAAACTTTGTTTAGTACTGTACAACTTACAAAGGCATCCACTGCAAAATACTTTGCCGTAAAGTGGTTTATTTCACTGACTTACTGTTACAAATCATCATACAAGACCATATACTTCTAAATGAATTACAGAGCTTTACATGTGGTGCTCCTCTGCATTTCAATTTCAGCTCAAATTTGGCCAATTCATTTTCTTTACTATTAAAGTATGAGATGAAGGGTGAAATTAGTCTAGAGCCATTCATTCTCACATTGCACCTGCCAACACAGTAGTATAAACAAAGTGAGCCATAATGCTCTGAGCTGCATGAATACTTGCAACTAATTTTTACAACGGGTTAACCTCATTGGTCAGAAAACTCATAGTGGCCAGCACAGGACTCTAACTGTTCCTATTTACATTGACTTGACAACAAGCGTATAGCTTGAATCCTAGCAAATCTGGATTCATGATCATGATTTCATAAATCTTGCCAGAATGGAGCTACCTCACTGGCTTGAATGGAGGGAATAGCTTGAGACAGCAGAACGTGGGTGAAATTGAAATAGAAGGTAGAAACAAAAGCAGAGGTATCCTGAAACAGGCAGAGAGCAATGGAGGAAGAGAGGAAGGCAGTCAGACAAAGAGAGAGATGCACAGCCACTAAAACATTTCATATACACTTTGACTTTTCAATTTTATCTTTTCTGTGTGATGCTGTCAGGAGCCAGCTCCCTGAGGGCCAAAGAGAGAGACAGGCAGGCAGGCAGAGAGAAAAGGTGAGAGGGAGATCTTTTTTTCTTTTTCTCAGCTTAGTGAGTCATATAGAGACAACACAGAAAGAACATCATTCCTTTTGCCTTAGAGAACGATAGACGACTGTCTTTAACAAGGACACAATTAAGCACATACACACTGGGAGAGCAATTCTCCCTTTCCACCATTATGCTGGCTAATTAGTGGATTACATTAGCGGGGACCAATAACAGGAAACCATTCAACCCCAGCTAATACTTGTAGCCATTATACAGCATAATTTGTGCTGGTATGACATGGAATACTGCAGAGATGAAATCTGTGCACAAAGCTGCAAACACGCACCACTTTAGTGGTTCTTAAGCCCATTTCAGGCCTTTAATCTGTAACACTAGATTCATCTAAGTAAAGTTCATTTTTGGCTGTTTGTTACATAAATATTCCATTACAATTCAGCTCCAAACATGGCATGATCTTAGCAGATAGAGCTGTTATTCCCTCAACATATGGCATGTGGTGCATGACAGGGAGTGTGGCACTGTTGGAGAGTGGTGCTGAGGTGAAAAGAAGAGAAAGAGCTCAGACCTTTTCAGGGCTGGTGACAGAGTGCTCAGGTGTAGATTCATTGGATTTTATGGTCTGCATGTTTCAATAACTAGATATTTAAGTGCTGGTTTATGACAGCAAATCATTGTTTTGTGGGTCTCAAAACCAAATTCATTGGCAATGCTTTTGGGAAGCATTGCATTACATAAAGATGTGCTTTCTGTTATACCAACTCCTCACCAAGGTAACCGATCTGTCATCTGCTTTAGTGAAGAAAAATCTTCATGCTGTGTTCGGCATGAAATCGGATTGTGATTGCAATTATTTTTGAATCATTGTTTAATTACAATGACATGTGGTTTGTCATACCAGCTGTTATGCTTTGGTATGTGTGGCAAAGGAGCTGCAAGTGGGGAATTTGCATTGTATTGTCTGTACTTAATTTCTACAAGAAAGACAGTGTTTTAGGATTAGTTTGGCTACTTTATAACTTTCATTCATTTCATGGCTTTATTCAGGGCCCGGTTGGATTTCTTTTCCCATGTTCTGGATATGGGGTTGAGCACATCATGTTCATGCAGAAGATAAAAATA
Organism: Leptatherina wallacei; assembly: GCA_028567055.1. Lineage (NCBI taxonomy): Eukaryota > Metazoa > Chordata > Actinopteri > Atheriniformes > Atherinidae > Leptatherina > Leptatherina wallacei. Next base: position 7,886,399 of record JAOXYM010000024.1, on the reverse strand, counting down.
AAAAGGTGTCAGTAATGGGATTTGGAAACAAAGCACATAACTACCCTCAGAATGACATAAAAACACAGCTGGGAAATACTTAAGATAAAGTAGTATATCAGTGTATTTCATTTCAAGTCACTAAAGAAAGAAATTACTTCCGGAATTTGCCAAAAGAAGATTAACAACACTCCTTTCATGATGTACTTTGACTATGACACTTTTCTAAATTTAAGATTACTTCCACGCTTTGTTATGATAGGCGTTTAATGGATTTCTGTGCTAAGCGCAGAGGTTTGTTTAATGACATACGAGAAGTGGTTTATGAAATATGGATGGGGTCCTATGACAAGTTTCTGGCAGCGGCTGGGATCCATGCGACAGAACTTTTACTCGCAATGCTATGTTTATTCTCCCCTAACACTTGCATGAAATGTAAGCTCTAAAGAAGGCCTGACAAAAATCTGTTAAAACACACTTTTTCTAAAATAAAACAAATAAAAACATAAATTATGTCCACATTAGATAATTGATGATGTTCCACTCGAGGATATAGAAGCAGGGGTTCCCTCCTTGTGGCCATTACATTATGCAAACCAATAATAAAATATAGACAACAGTGCCATGCTTTCAACTTAGCTGTGCAGGGTAAGTGATAAGCTCAGCTGTTAAATATTACATAATTATTATTTTACAGTAGCGTGGTGATTAAAGATGCTCCTCTGACACACACACACACACACACTTACGTTTCCACCACTTTATAGAGGAAAAAATGACAATGACTCACAATTATTTTCTGAAGACTTACCATAACCACAACTAGAGCTTACCTTTCCTTAACCCCTTGCCCTAATCACAACCTATAAAAGAATTATATCCCACATAACATAATCAATACAACCACACACATCATCACCCTTTCTCTTCTTCCAAACAGACAAAAGCAATGTTGCAGAAAGAGGAAGAAGCAACATTCCTGCCGTTTATCGAGTCATCTGATCTGGCCAGCGAGTCATGTGTTGGAGCTGTGTTAGAGTCTTGGCTGGATGCTTTAGGCTAACCCTAACCTAATATATTCTGTTGTGTTTTCAGCATCTTAATTCATTCTTTAACTGTGCTCTCTTGTATTTATTGTGAATGAGCTGTGTCCCCTTTGAAACACACAACTGCTGCAGTTCTTTTTTAGAAACACTGAGAACGACTACGTCCACCACTTTTCATTGGCACTTTGATGGCACACTGGGTTCATAATGTCACAACCGGGACGTCTCTTGAACTTTCACTGTCTTTATAACATACAGTATGTTCTTATCAAGTTTGAATTGATTGGGAATTATGACACAAAACAAATGAACCAGTTCAGAAAACAGCCATTATCCATAAGGTCTATTTCTTAATTTCCTATTTCAAATATTGACAGTGCAATAACTGTAATAATTTTGCTGACTTCAATGATACTTACTTGTGTGTATTAAAGCCTCATTGTCTCCATTGTTGGCCTGGCTGTGTAATAATAGCTATCCAGGAGAGAATGGTACAAAATCAAGTTTTGCATTCTGGAGCAAAGGTCGACAGTTTAATTGGAAGTGCAAATTACGTTCACATGTAATCCCAAAGTGGATTGAGCCATGGGTAAAGTGAATGTGCACATTGCAAGAGTGTGTGCATTTAACAAAAGGAGAGGGGGGGGGGGGGAGTCGGTTCCAGAGTATTTTTAGACCCACACGTGTAGCCAAGCTCCAATCTTCACCACCAAAGTGTTGTTTTTATTCCTCGAAGCCTTTTTCACACAAGCTGGGATACTCCTGCTGCCTGCCACTGAATCAGCTAACGCTGCCATTTTTTTTATTTTTTAAAGAAATAGTAAACATTGATTTGATGACTGCAGCCCCCCCATCTGTTGATTTAACGGTGAGTATTTCCCTCTATTTCTGACCACTGTTTTTCACTCGCCATCTCTCTCCCGTTCTCTCGGTCTCTGCTGCTGGCGGGCTGAGAGTCTGCAGAGAATACCCAGTGTCATTGTATTCCCCCTCCGGCCACACTTACCCTTGTAGTGAAGACACACGCTCTCATCATTGATCTCTCTGTCTTTGACCAGCAAACAGGGCCACTGAATATCTTTACACTTTACAATATCTGAATCAGAGAAGGCTGAAGCCAAAGTTTTGATCTTCCATATTCAAAGCTTTGACTGCTAAGTGGAGCTGAGTCGACAGACTTATCGGTGCAAAGACCCGAGTGCAATACTGAGCCTTTTAGCAGTGTCACAGGCCACTGAAGCTAAACAGCCATGATGAGACGGTGTTTGCATCTTAGAAACTTGTCAGTGGAACTTCACGAGCTGAGTGACCCGGTTAGTTATGCCTGATATTTCTTTGCATGGGGGGAAAATATCTAGGGCTTACATCCAGTCTGGTTACAGTGGCTCTAACCTCTCTTGCAGCAAAGAAAGCTGCTGGGTCATCTTGAAAATGATTGTGGCTGGAACATTTCAGACTGTCTTCTGATTACAAGTGGATTGGATCTGAAGATGTAATCCTTTGAAAGTGACATCTCACCCACCTGGGTGCAGCCTCGAGTGACTGTCGCATCCATATTTTGTGTGAATGTCCACATCTGAAAAATGCAGCAGTGTGTCAGGGGTCTGTGCAAACATTTGAAATGGGAATTTAGGTGTGTTGACTCTGCTTCTGCTCCAGCCTATGCTGATGCATGACTGCTGCTGACAGCACTGGCATCTTCACGGTCAGGAAAGACCTGACGTGTTGTCTATTTATTCACTTATTTCTTATAAACAAATGACTATGTTGATATTTTTTCATTACATAGGCTACATAGAGGTGTCACTCTATCAGTATATAGGAATAATATAAGTCAGAGAACATCCACTTAATCTACAACTTTGTTGTGTTTGATATCATCCTTATTTTAACCTTTAAGGTTTAGTAAATACACAATGGATTAAACTGAACCTTGATGAAAAAATGCATGAATTATGTCTATTGTGTACTATTTTATTCCTCATTGTTAAGAAAGAAAATTCTGTTCTCTTGGCAACCCATTCAGCCACATTAGACCAAAAATATAGGAGCTGCTATGACTGTAGACTAATGCTTCCTCTGCCGAGAAGAAAATTTGAAGGTGTGTTGCAAGCAGGGACGGGAGCCGCATCTTGAAAGGATTGTTCTCCCATTACAGCCATTTACAACCATTGTAGCCGGATTAGATTTTGTTTTGTTTGGCCAAGAAGGGAGGAGACAGGTAAGAAAAAAAAGAGATAAAGGATGTACCTTACTGGGAGTAAATAAAATCCACCATTAAATGTAAGATATCTGTTCATTAACAAGCTGGTATTGTGCCATTTTAGCAGTGTGTTTACTTTATGGAGTCATTGTTGATTTTCTGGCTCACTATATTGATAATAAAGGTTTGTTTAACATTGAAACTCAATAAAGGGTGGATGTTTTTTTTTTTTATCATGCAGCGGACATATATGTTTGTCATCTTATCATGAGGATTAGGAGGAATTGACAGATAGGATTTTAGAGGTCGATCCTAATGTCTTATTTTAAAAACATGATCCTGAAGTCAGACTTCAGGGTCTGTGCAGACGGAAGATAATTCCATAGAGAGCAGGAAAACAATTTGGCATCCAGATAAACTGACACATGATATCTACTTCACAATTTCTATTAATCTTCATAGTGACTGACAGTTTTCAAGTGGTAATGAGTATATTTAAAAAAAATCCTAACTGAGGAACCCACAAAAAAACCCTGCATCTGAGACTCCTTTCATGTCGATCAGACATCTGGATTAACACAAGAACTGTCATTGATAAACAAACATGTAAGCCAGTGAATCGGACAACTCGAGTGGTTGTCATGGTATATTTATAAACAACCAAAATATCTGCCAATAATGTGAAACAATCCTTTTCATTTCCTATTGTATCAGGGAAATACCAGGAAATTTGTCTATTAGGCAATTTTTTCTATAACAGAAAAAAAGGTTTAACAGTTTTTTGCATTTTGTTTGCAGAGGCCAAACTATAAACTTGAAATGACAAAAGAAGTCCAATCCACAGAAAATATATTGAGGAATATAACTTTCTCCATTCCACAATGAATTCTAGGTAGATGTATGACCATAACTGGACTTTTTCCTAGGGTTCATTTACTCCTCATCTTTGCACAGCTCATACATTTGAATATTCCATCCAACAAGCCATCCATTTTCTAACCCATTTATTCCAATGCAGGGCCCTGGAGCTGATCCCAGCTGCTTTCAGGGAAGAAGCAAGGTACACCCAGGTCCATTTGAATATTGATGCATAAAAAATGTGTCCACCCCTGTTAGAGAGAGCTCTAACATTTCTGTGATGGAGTCATATAAAGTTTGCAGGAAATAAATCTATTTATCTGTGGGAGCACAGGTGTGTTATTTTGGTGTTATTTGCTTTTTGTGTCTATCTGTAAGCAAAAGTATATGAATTTTTAATTTCAAAAAAGCTTAATAAATGTAATGAGACTTCATCTATCATCTCGCAGTGTGTTTGTGTTGTTTTATCATCGTATTGATGTTTGGCTCATTATATGAATGAATGCTAATTTTAAGTCCTAACTTTTGAGCTGAGCATGTTTACTCTATCAAATAGTCATTTTCCTAAACTAATTCTATAGCTCTTCATTTTAAAACAACAGATCTACTGTTGTACTTTAGCTGCAGCCCCACAGTATTACAGTATTCTTTTATTATTTATTGCTGCATTATAATAATGGGCTGCTTGCCATCAAATAAAATATCATTTAGAAATGATAATGTAAAAAGCTTGCACAGTATGAAAATTAATCAGACATAGCATTCGGTGTTAATGCATATTACATCGTTAATACAGAACACATTACAGACAGCAATCACATCTCAACTTCATTACTCGGTCAGGCTTGGCACGAGCGAGCAAACAGCAGCAAACAGTCGCTCGATGTACTTATCAGTGAGTGATGTCTGGCAGTGGATGGACCCGCGCGTCACATCAAACTCGTATGAATGATACTGTGAAAAATTTGCCTTGTCGCATTCATCAGTCAGCACAAATCTAATAAAACGTGTGTTGTCCGGGTGCAACTTGCCTGCAATGTTAAATGCCTAGGAGCAAAAGGCATCTGTATTCTTTAATAAGGCCTAATCAAAGACAAAGCAAGTTAGAAAAAAAGGCAGGTGATCTGTTAAGTAGTATAAGACTGATTCTTTGTATTGTCTTTAACATCCAGAAACACTTTAAACAATGAGACAGAAAGATTAGTCAACTTATCAAGTTAGGCCTGAAGGCAGGATGAAGTCGGATGCTTCATATACATTATGCATTCATTTTAATCAACTTATTTCATGGAGTCTGGGTTATTAATATGCAATCATGAGCCAGATGGTCCGGAAAGAAGAAACTAATATTGAAGAGGTAGCTTGTGTTGTACTACATTCTGGGAAAAGAGCCTTGTCATCAATTGCTACCAGATGGTTATTAGCCAGTAGTGCTGTTAGGCAGAACTTGACCAGGACTGAAAGAAAACAAACACAAGAACTCACCAGTTCAGCATCAATAACGTTCAGCTGGAGAGGCTCATGTCTCGGCCTGCAGAGACAAAAAAGGACAGACTGTGAGAAGGGAAGAGAATTTCATAAATCACAAAGGCCAGAATCTGTACTTATTTGGCTGAGGTCTAAAACCTTGTTATACAGTGGGAAGAGCATAAGCTGGGATAGAACCTAAGAGAGATGTGCGCATACCACATCCCGCTGCTCTCCCTGCCAAAGAAAACACAAAGGGCAGACGCATCGAGGGCTGTGGTACAACATGTTTCTGACATACTACAACAACACTGGGGATGTCAGTTGTTTAGCCAGGCTGCTCGTCTGTTGGAGCTTCCACATTCACACATCTTTTGGTGAAGTGTTAAATCATGGTGACTGACAACTTTGTGGAGAAGAAACCATAACAAGGATGCTCGAGTTGGGGTTTTTGCCAAATATCCGATTTGCTGATATTTTCCAACTCATTATGGCCAATACTGATAGATGAACATTAAACAAAGGTGAGCTAATCTGAACCTTTCAACACACAGCATACAGTGTAACATAAATATTAAGAGGAAATGCGCAATGGAGCACAACAGCCTCCCGCACAGTTAAACTGGCATGCAGTGGATTCCCATTTAAGTCCCATAAGAAGAAACTTTCAAACTTTTCAACCTTCAACCACTCCAAATGCACACAGAGAAAAAAAGACATGTTTCACCAGTGAAGAATAAGCAACCCAAAAAACATCACTGTGATATCCAGTTTATACGTTTACTTACTTACTGTCTTTTCATGCGAGTCAAACTGCTGTTGCACAGGCTGGAAAACTGGGTGGGACTTTCTGGAGCGGTCCTGAACTGGTTCAGGTCTTACTTAGAAGGCCGGAAATACTTTGTTAGAATCGGCAGCTATGAATCTGAGCAAGTGGCCATGACTTGTGGAGTCCCCCAGGGGTCAGTCCTTGGACCTCTTCTGT
>JAOXYM010000024.1:7842230-7875680 GCA_028567055.1 Leptatherina wallacei | reverse complement strand
GTTTTTATGAGTAAATAACACACTAACATGGTTAAAAGCTCATAAAAGTAAATTTTTCATGATATAGCTCCTTTAATTTTCTTAAATAAAGGCATCCCTCTTTAAAGGTTAGTGACTGCACAAAGAAGTTGTTTCTAAACAAAGGAAATAGAAGTCAAATGCAGGGAAACAAAATCTGTAAAACTGTTATATAAAGGAAAGGGAATTGCTAAAAGGGATTGCCATTGGACAAAAGCAAAGCCAATGGCTCTAGGGGGGAAAGGAAAAAAAATCTGATTAAAGAAATTGAAGGACAGTTCCACAAGGCAAGGTGTACTTCATCTGTCTGAGGGGACTCTTTCAACTCTTAAGATATGATCTAATGGTTTAACATGGGCAGGAGTAATATTAGAATTACAATCAGAGTTTCATCCAACCCAGATTAAGGTTAGGTCTGGCGTTAATGTTATGTTCTTGGGTTTAGGATTAAGGTTGGATTAGGTTTACATTAGATGAAGCATAGAGGAGGCGATGGGATTAGATTCAGGGACCAAAGACCAAAAGCACACAGATCATACAGTATGTCTGCTAGTGTCTCTAAGTATGTGTGTGTAAGCACAATGTACCTGCCAAGTAGAATCCTGCGCTCCTCTTCTCTTCTGCCGTCCTGGTGTGCCTCATTAAAGCCCAGTTACAGGACACCTCCTCCTCTCCATCGCCATAGCAGATGGACACAGGGCGATAATATTCCAGGGAGTTTGGAGGGGCAGCACTGTTTATATAACCCAGAGAATCTTATTAAAAAGCCGCTCTCCTTCTGTCCTGAACTCAGGGTTAATTAGCTCACTTCCTAGTTGCCGGCATGCACAGAGGCCTCCGAATGGTCACAGTGGTTGTTATGGCCGACTAGGTTTGCCTTATCTCCTGTTGCCTGTTGGGATTCTGCTGAGGAGCTGTGACTGAGAGGAACACAGTGTTTATGAACTCTGGAAAACACACACAGCAGCAGCACATACTCGGACACTGTTAAAAATTCACCCTTACAAGTTCATGGACTCATGCTGCAGGCCTACTGCAACATGGCAGGCTCCAGGCACATGCCACCATCACTCACACAATGTGTAACAAGTTTTTTATAGATGAGAAATGTGTTACTGTGGCAGCATGCCCAGCACACACAGTAATAGCCTTTTACTCAGTCTAATCCTATTTAACGTTGAATGCTAATGTTTTAGGCAGAGGGAAGCCAAATAGGTGGCACAAACAACGAGGATGCATGTGCACATGCTGCACAGAGTCACTTTTTTAGTCACTGTAGCGGTGGTCAGTTATTCATTAATAGAGATCTTGTTTTTTTTTGTTTGTTTGTTTGTTTTAGAATATTAAAACCTAGGTGATAACATGAAAGTGGGCTTTTGAAATTAAGGCTTCCCCCTGCTTCCTCTTGCCCTTGAATGTGACACATATATAACACAACCTACATACATGTGCCACCTAAATGTCCAGTTGCCCCACATAGATGCCACCAAACACTCTGCAACTGGGTTACTCACTGTTTCATGAGCGACCTGCTTTCTTGAAATGTAGTTACACTATTTTATTATTCCAAACACATTTTTCAGTACCACTTTCAGCCTTTGTGGTTTTACAAAGACCAAAAGGGTTGATATTGTTTACACAAGACACATCAGACGACACAAGACAGCAACAACAACACAATTTAAGGCCAACAAAGTATAAACTCGAGAACTGTTTCATATTTGACACCAAGAGGAACTAAAAAACTATTAACTTATGTTTGTTATTTACAGAATAGATCACATACATAGAACACAACATCAAACTGACTAAAGAAATATCAAAAGACACACAACCGCACTCCAGCAAAGTACAATAATAGCCACATTTATTTTAATTACAAGCAAGTTCCCTTTACACTATATTTTTTTTCTTGACTTCATGATTTTTTTCCTTTATGTCATACATACATTTACATTTCCAGAGTGCATACGATTAAGTTGACAAGAGGGGGGGGGGGGGGGGTCTGTTAAATAAAGTGGTTCAAGATAGACATTTAATAAAAATGCCTCCGTTTTCTGATGAGACACTTGTCAAATACTGCTTGCCACAAGCTCAGTATTACTCAGTAGTGGTACTGTACTAAAAAGTGCACACGATCTACTCAATACCAGACAGCTTCATATAGGTGCATTTCACACAATCAACATCAAACATGGCAAACCCAGTCAAAGGCACAGGACTCTCACGTTAATGTCATCTTTTTGAAATGTAGTCTGTATTAATATATCAGGTTATTCTTCGTTTTCAGTTTGTTTTGCGGAAACACAATTTGTCTCATGAATCGAATGGCACTGATCAGTTGGGAAGTCAAAAACACTTCCTTATGGTAACCGAATGGGCACATTTCACATGTTAAAGAGGAAGAAATCCAGTCAATGCTGGTGTAGGGTTGCTGTAAACTGAGCGTTTGGGGTCTGTTGCACCATAACTGAACTATTTCCCCATAGTTTCCCCACTTCAACAAAGCTGCAAGATTTGTGGGTGAATATTCCAAATAATGTCAGTGGGAGACACATTTTCTGTGATCTGGGGCATCTGCTCTGAGTGCATACTCTCCTGTAGGAATCAGCGAAGAGGAAGGCCACTTCTCTAAAAACTACGACAGGATCCTCTTTTGTTTGAATGTCCTGGTTTGACTGTTTGAGTTTAAGAGGGCAAAGATAAAAGAATACAATGAGTAACCTGTTCACTCGAAGAAGCTACCAATGGATCTAAAACACAGGGGGTGTTGTTACTTAGTCCCATTCCACCTATTCCACAGTGATGTATCAAGCCACAATGGGTGAGCTGTTAAGCAGGTTCAGTCAAAATGTACCAGAGAAAATAGATTTACATTAATAAACATCTCTGCTACAGAGTTACAGTAACATTTACAGTTGTTCAAATACATGCAGACACTGTACAAGAAACATTCCCTTCTCTTCCTCTCAGGACAGAGTTGCACGCAACTCTTGCACACAGAGTTGCAAACTTGTTAAAAACTGGCCAAAACAAAACAAAAAAACAAAGAAAAGAAAAGAAAAGAGAGAAAGAAAAAAAAAGAGCACTGCATCACATTACTAGGCCAAATATCACACTAAACAAAATTGATGGGTTTAAAAAATATAGCAGCAACACATAGGCTTAGTTCTGTGAGAACAAAGTGGAGAACCAGGAAGCCACCAGTGCCTCGCGGTTAAAATAAGAGTTACACAGTCATGTATAGAGTGCGCCTTCAGTGCAAACATGTAAGGGTGAAGTAAAACTTATTAAAATGGAAGCTTTAAAGGCTGAATATAAAGGTTTCTTTACAGTGCAAGTTGACTCCACTGAAAATCCACTGTGATACAATTCAAACCTTGGCACAGCACATCTCTCTAACCACTGCGACTTCATGATACAAATAATAAAAACAAACTATTCTCTCTGTGCAATAGTTCAAGTAAGTTATTTCCTGCAAATGGTTAGTGTTGCGTAACACATCCTGTGGCCGTACCGAAAGAGACGACAACATACAGGTAACATACAAATACACAAAAAGTACTATTTACATGAAACAGTTCTCTGAACAAGACTCCACTCTACGTAGAGAGGACCTCTACTCACCAATTTAGGCTCAGATTTGATCTAATCCTCCCATTGGTTAAAATCTGGACCAAAGTTGGGGCAGTCTCATCTTAGATCTCTGGTCATAACCACGTTGACCAAAATAGTGTCCCAGTGTGGCGCAAAGGTTAAATCCCTAAAGGGCCGTGTCGTAGACTCGTTCCGATGAGCCTTCCTCCGTGTCGTCCTCAGACTGGGATGCCTTGTGGTTGAGCTTCTCGGCTGTAGAGGATGCAACAAGGTGTCCCTGGACGGTGTCGTCACTAAGCTTGGCCTTGCTGCTGTCCTGAACAAACTCCTGGATTTCCACGGGTAGCCGTCGAAACTTGTCCTGGTACTCCTGGTCCAGATCGCTCTGCAGCTGTGGAGGAAGAAAAACACATATAAGCTTCCTTTGTGAGGAAAAAAAACACGACCAAAAGATTAAATCTCTCCTGAATGCATTGCTTTGCGTACAGTATATAATGTATGTGATGCTCTAATTTAAGAATCCTGCAGAGTTTTTCAAGTCAGAAAAAAGGCCCAGCCTGTGTATGTATGCTCACTATTACACTGCTAACTATTTTCACACACCAGAACTGAATTTGTTGGGCTGTGCATGAAACATGAAGGTTAGCTTTTTTTTTTTTTATTTCTCCTTCTGCTTTGACAGCTTGGAAAGGGTTTAAATCCCCAGAGGAAAACAAAGTGACTAATCATGTGTTGCCTGCTTAACAAAGTGGACAGTTTGACACATACAGGAGCCAGCATGTAAAACAACCACACATTAGTTTTTTGCTGTACAACAGGTTAACAACTTCTAATGATTTTTCTTCCCACAGCAGAGCTTGTAGAAGCAACTGTGTTTTCATTTCAGAGCCAATCTATTTTCCAAATGACTATTACATTAGTGAATGGAAACCATAATTCAGTGGAGACATACTGCAGGAACGTAGCATATAGATAACTAACAAGATGAAGATTTGGACGGTTGGGTATGTATGATGATGCTGCAGCTGTGAGTGTCAACCACAGAATAACACTGAGGGTCTTCCAACTAAAACAAGGAGCTGAAAGAGCTGACGGAAACTGTGGAGTTACATAATAACTCTCAGTGGCCTTATCAGTATGAACAACCCCATTAGAGCTGCTTTAAAGACATCCGCATTTACGGCAACATTAAATGTCATTGGCCACACTCTTCTGTATGCGAGGTAAAGCAGCGGCTGCTGTTTTTTTCATGTTATTGAAAGATTAGACTTTCAATAATATCTTTCATGGTCTCTAAAATTACAATGGAGGAACCATAAAGATGAGAGAAAATGTCAGAGTAGAAAATGGCCTTTCAATATGATCTGCACAGACTTGAGTGCTGAAGTTTTGGTGCATTGAAGAAGACCAGGATCTCTTTTCTACCCATGGACTATATACTCCCTCCCATCACTGAGAAATAGAAAGGAGAAGCTGTTTTCTCCGAGGCAAAGACGCCCCCAATGATTACAGATGACAAGATTGTATTCATTTCATTGTGAGCCAATAATTGCTGTAATGCTGATTTCTGTTTAACTACTCGACTAGCTCCCAGGGGAGGGCAGTAATTAAAAGGAAAAGCTGCTAAGATAAATGGTGTCAGAGTCTCACAGCTCACGTCAGCATTAGAGGGATCAAAAATACCTGTGAGTTTTGAAGTATTTATAAGGTATCCATATCTTGTCTGAGAGGCCTCAGTGTGGAATGGCTCAGATCCACACTCTAACTAAACAATGTCCAGTCTCGCGACAAGCAAAGTCAGAGCAAAAACTGATGCCATAAATCTGCAGGAACCTTCTGTGTATCCACCTGCAGGATGTTTGAACAGATCAAAACTATTAAGCTGAATGTTACTTAACAAATCAAACAACACCTTTTGTAGCCTTCAGTCATTGTAGTAAGGGTTGCATTTACAGCTTGCAAAGAGAAGACCTGAATCTTTAAGAAAATAATTAAATAATAACAATAAATGAATGAGAATTGCAATCCTGGGCTCAACTTCAATTTCAAGCCCCATACACTTTAGTTTATAAGATGGCACATCTATTTAATTGGAGAGCGTTGCATAAATGTAAATACACAACTGTTTTGAAGCACTTGTTTCCACAGCACTTTGATGCATTGCTGCGATTTGAAAATGACTTTTAATTGCTGCCTGGCTATCAAATCTGCATCTGAGCACTTACTTTCACCGACACTGTGTTTCCATGAGGTTCAATTATTTTAAAAAATGGTTGAATTATAAGATGATCACTGAAAATCTTGCTTATAGTTTTAGGCTTATCATCATACAATGCCATTTTGTTTCCAGCAAAACTAAACGTAGAAGTTTCCATGCAAAGACAAACACCCCATATTTAAATTTTGAAATAGTATGTGTTTTCTATTTTAAAAAGTCTGGAAAAGCAGAGTCTGCACTGAAGGATGGTGTTAAGAAGAGGTCCCCAAACACAGGATGAGTCATCGTCTGGTTTTTTCCTTTGTAAAGATGTCTGTTTATCGTTGCTGGATGAAACACTGGTCTCTAATCATTTCATTTAAATACAACGAAACATCTTAATTGACTTCATGGGGACCTTAAAGTTTTTTTTAATCAATCTTTGATTAATTGAATAAAGAAAGAGTCACTAACATTGAGTCATACTAGTATCAGATTCCTCCTGTTTTCATTCCAGGACTCAACATATAGTTTGTTTGGGACCCAGTGGCACACTGAGGGATGTACTTTCATGCTGACAACAAACACTGAGACGTCATTCTGGAGAGTTTATGAACAAACTAAACACTTTTTAGTTGGAAAGTTACGTTTTTTTATTTTCTTTGACTGGATCCTTCCTTGTCACTTCTTTCAGCAGTGGTTCAGAAGGGTTTAGGCATCAAAACTACTTTATTTAGTTTAGGAAAATATTGTGGTTTAATGAATCCTGCTTTAAAGATAATGGCCTTGAAATAAACAGTTTCCCTTCAGTTTTCAAAAGACGCTTTGTTTTGCTTTTGTAATTCAAAGGCATCTTGACAAAACAGCAGAATGTGATGTGATCAGAGGGAGAATGGACGGCTAAATCAGAAAATCCAAAAGATCATTTCTTGTAAAAGAAAAGAAAAATCAAATAGAGCAACAGGTTCACAATGAAACTTCTACTGCTGTGCCCTGAGCTGTGGATTTTCTGAACAGAGAGCAAATCCTAACAACCAGCTGTGAAAGCTCATTTCACTGTTTCATGCAGCATCATATAGATTTAAGATTTCCAGTTTCAGATAAATATTTTTACTGTTTAAGATGTATTAGAGTTCACTGGCACCTGCAGCTTGGATCTTTATTTTCTACACTATTAAACACCGTTCTTGTCAGTGTATTGAACATGACATGATGTCATTACATTTGAGGCAGCAATGCTCTGTTTCTGTATAAAATGCGGCAGTTCTTGACTTGTGTCTCCCTGATGTTTTGGAGCAGCAGTCTACAGCAGCGCCTGCTCAAACCCCCACTAAGCTCTACATTTCAAGGTCACCTTCTTTAAAACATGCCCTTCTCCTTTCACGTCTCTCTCCTTCGCTCTTTACATCTTTCCCTCTGTCTTTCTTTCTCACTCTCTCTGTGGGGTCTCACAGAACGGACATCCAGCACGTCAAAACCAGATGGCCAAAGACGCACCGCAGCTCTACTTCGCGTCCTTGCTCTGCATTGCGCATGACCTACTTGAGGGTGGGACAGTCTGCATACACCTTCTGTGTGCACGGTCGTGTGTTTGTGCATATGCAGCCGGCCTTCACCCAGCCTGCTGAGGCACAAACACCCTCTGATTAAAGCTGTCGTCTTTCTCCCATCTGATGCCACCCTGGCTCAGGAGAGGGTGGTGGGAGCGGAGGGCAGGGAAGACCGAGGGGCGGCAGGCACCTTTCAAATCATGTGTGTATGTGCTCTTCGTGCAATCAACAGCTTGGTAGCAAACAGAGACAGCCTTCTGTTAGCGCTGGGGTGCTGGGTGATGAAGACAGCACTTTCTTTTCACCAGAGGGACAGCTTGGGTTATAAACAGTCTCAGTGAATGACATAGAGGGCTGAATTAAGAAACAGACAGCTATGGCTGTGATATTCTGAGACATCTATGGCTTCTATCTGTCATCGCTGAAGTCTGACAGGGAAGAAACAACAGGAGTAGAGGAAACACAGAGAAGGCATTGGGGGAAATTTACTTCTGAAAATTGCAATGTCTTTGTCATGCTAAAACTGTTTGAATCAAACTGCAACTTGGGGCATGAATAGCATTAGTTTTCTTTTTTACTATTAAAAGGATAATGTTGAAAAAAAAAAACAAAAGAAGCAAAAAACAAACAACAACTGTCAAAACTGAGCTCAAAGTGTGGTTGAAAGATGTTCTTGTGAAGCTGAATGGATGACAACCACAGAGTTGGTAGGATGTGGATCTGCATGTATATTTTAAGTACTTTTTATTTAGTCAGTATGTCTAAATATACCGCTTAAAGCAAAAAAGTTTCAAATTTGTCAAGAGGCTGGAGCTGACCTGATATTTAAAAGACATAAAATTCAATATTTCCTTTTTGTTCTTTAATTTAAAGCAATATTAGAGTACAACTTATGGTTTTAAAGACATAAAAAAAGAGGAAAAACCTTCAGACATCCAAAAAAAGAGGAATTCTTTTACCACAGTCTGAGACCTTGACCAACTTGTCTTTGGATTACAGTTATCTTTACGAAAGGCTGTGTGATATGAGATCAAGGCCTTATAAATAATGACTCCTCAAACTTTCTAACCTTCTCCCTGCAATCAGCAGCCATGAGCTCCTCTAGCCAGCTACAACATGGACAACTGAAAATATCTGACAGACACAATGTTTTTCACTTTAGAAAAGGATTGCTAAAAAAGTAAAAAGGAATGATAAAGTTCAAGTTAAGGTCTGGAGTACCTTAAACTTTGAGAGCAGCTTAGCATTGTTAGAATGCTAAATCAAAATCTCTGACGGCAAAAGATTTTCAGGAGGATTTATCATGCTTTGGAATGTTATTTTGTGCACCCACAAATATCCTTTCTGTTCGACTGTAAAAATAACCCAAAAGAAATAGTTTTCAAAGATACACCTTTCTTAAGTCTCCTGACCCCTAAACATTTAATCCTTGAAGCCTGATTGACACGGATCCATGGCACAATGGATGAAAGCTGTTGCTATGCAATGAAAATACTTCCTTATATGTATATTCCACCTGTTGTTGTCAAAGCAAACATCTGTTCTGATATCTTATACCACATAAAACAAGGGAAATGACTAATTTGAAACATGTGCATTACTACATTTGCAAAATTGAGAAAAAGAAGTGTCATGGAAAGATCAAACAAACACAAATTAATGTATTCTTTCTTTTAAATCTTCTTTGATTATGCTGTGGGCTTCTTCTTCAGTAAATAGCATGCGAATCGTTTGAGAGAAGACTATGGCCATGTAAAAAGACATTTCTAGGAGCAAATATCACAGCCAGTATAAAAACTGACACCGAAAGGAGGGTGGTTCCAACATGATAGTGATCCCAAACACACCTAAAAAATCTTCGCGGTAGGCATCATAATACCCCAAATTTATCATCAAAAACCCGTGAATATAACTGAAAGGAGCATGGCATGAAATAACCTAACAGACCTTAACGCTTTTTGCAGAAAGATTGAGCAAAGATTCCCTGAAACCTTCAGTTGGCAACAAAAAGTATTCATAAGCTGTAATGATTGCCAAAGTAAGTGTTACTGACCGTGTATGGTGCCATAAATCTTCCTTTGAGACCTTTTCCCTTTTTGAAACAAAAAATTCTTAAACTATAATCTTGCCTAAAATATTAAGGAAATACTTCTTTTTTGAAAATCAAATCTGACTCTTCTCACCGTTCATAATAAGAGAAATTTCAACCAATGGTGTAGAAACTTCTGCATATCACTGGGGATGTGTTCGGTCCAGTTTCTGTTTGGACCCCGACCACCACCAGCAATTTTCCAGCCGACTTTCAAATGTGTTTCTCATCTCCGGAGACTTGTCATCTGTCAACAAACCGCATGCACACACGTACACTCATACGTGCGCGTGCACATTTCTGCATTTCTTAAAATACAGCACTGAGTGACCTTCTTCACCAGCTGTCCTCATTTTGAGAAGCTATCGAGGGAAGCAGAGAAGGCCTCCGAAGAACCAAATTAATTCTTTGCTTTGAGCTGTGACATAACGCCTGCTGCCGCATCGCAAAAAGATTCTCCAACCAGCAAAGTGCTTTAAAACATGTGTAGCGTGCAGCTTTGTTAGCTAAGGAAATGTTTTCTTTTCTTCTCAGTTCATGTTCAGACCGTTTCAGTGAAGCTGAATATTAAAAAATGAAAACTCTTAAGCACAGAGATACAGCTCACTAAGCGTTGCGTTCAGGTGTGAGAACCCTGAGCTTGGGATAGGGTCAGACATACCCAACCAGAGTCTAGCCAAGCTAAACCCAGGATACCATGTCCAAGAGATGAGACCAGGTCACAACCTTGTCAGCATTATACGCTTTTTAAACAAAAGGTATTCATGTACACATTGCAATCAAAGTATGTTTGTGCATGTGTGTCTGTATATGTGAAAGAGCAGACAGGGCAGCAAACGCCATTCCTTCATTTGTATAATTTCCACTTGAAAATAAACTACAGCAGGTAGATGCAAGAGAAATACAAAGAAAGGAAGCTGGATTCTCCCTCTTTTCTTTACTTTTTTTTCTTTACTCTCTCTTTTTGCGTGTGTCTGCTTTGCAGGAGTTTTTCTTTTACTCCTCTCTTCAGGTCCAAGAATTAAAAAAGAAAAAAGAAAGAATGAAAGGAAAGTCCTACATAGTTCTGCTGTGTATGTGCAATAACAAGTGAATCCCCTAAAAGGATTGGTTCAAAAGGCTAACTGTGAAATCTACTCGGTGCTATTTCAATCCTCTAAATTCAGATGTGAAATCTAACTTGAGAATGCAAAATGTGTAAGATCACCTATTGCTTTATGCTGTAGCAACTGACATTAAACAAAACACTAAGATGTGATTTTCATACTCTTTTCAAGTCTGTTTTAGTTTCTCCCCATTCCTGTGAAAAAGATCTGGTTCCACTGGCTGACAAAACCCCCCCAAACATTACACTCCCACCAACAAGCTTGAGTGTGTGGATGGAGTTATTGAAAGTTGTTTTTGCCACAAGATGAACAACAGCAACAACAACAACAGCAACAAAACTTGCTAAGTTTTTCGAAGGGCTAAAGCAAGCTATTGTGTCTCTTCAAGAGAAGTGGAGGCCTCCTTGGTCAGTGTCCATGGGAACCAGCCATGTGATATGTTTGCTTTGAGATGCTGCACTGGAATTCCTCTGATTCACTAGGACGGCCTTGGTGGTGATAATTAGATATTGGATGGAAGTAAGTTTATGGAAACCTTTTGTGGCTGCATGCTGCAGCTAGAAGTTGTTAAGAAGTGTGGCAGGAAACCAAAACAATAACAGTCCAAGACAGTCCAAGACAGTCCGAGACAAAGAAATATCACAAAGGACTGCAAATAGTTTGAGAGAGATGAAAACTGAGTCATTCTGAGGCATTTTCATAAAGCAATACCTTTAAATTCAACACAGGAAACGACTATGTCCTAACTTCTCTCACAGTTATGTAAAACATAGTTTTGAGACTGGTGGTTGAAAACCCCTGTTGGCAGCTTTGTTAGTCTATTGTTATTACACTGATCAAAGCTGTTAGAATTAATGCAAGAATTCATAAAATGCATATCAAAGCTTTTCTCATGTACTCGCATATACACAAAAAAGTAAGGAAATATTGTTTGGTTGATTATTTCTCCCCTTAAACCCGGAAGGCCCAGAATTTAGGGCTTTTGATCGATACTTTTCAAAATATATACTGCATTTTACACATTTTGTCAAATCTCACAAGTGTTCCCTTTAATATGACATCAAAAGTATTCAAATGCACCTTGTGGTTGCAGAGATATAGTCATTTTCCTAAAAGAATGCAATTTTCAGCAAAATAGGCTTAGGGTTCAAAGGGTTAAATAAAAGCAATTGGTGTTGTATTATATATCGTTGGAAAGCCTTATTAGTCACCTTTACAACGAGGTATAACTTGTACAGATTGTGCTTCTGTGGAATGAGCAACACAGCTAAACATGTGGGTAGTGCCCCCCCAAAACATGTGCCAAAATCCTCTACAATATTCTCTTGTTGGTATTCACTCTTGCTTTAAACTTTCTTAGGGGATTGGATGATTACATTCCCCTACAGTAATAAGGACAAAACAACACATATTGGCCATTTTTACACGGCCAAGGACCTCAGTAGCTTGGGGAAGATGAACATTTCTAGAGTGGTTGTGTTGGTCACACGTATAGTTTATTCAAGCTGATCCCCCAAATGTTCAACTGGGTGGAGGTCTGAAGTCATGACAGACCATTCCATCCTCTCCTCTCCCAAATTCTGAGCGTACTCTGATGATCCTGGATCTGTGGGGAAGAGTATTGTCATCCTGGAGGATGAAGTAAGATATGGAATCACCGCTGGTTTTCTGTTATGTCTGTCTATCAGCTACGTGCCAATAAGGTGTCAGTCATCCATCTTTGACAGACGCACCTGGCAGCACTTGAATCTCAAAACATGTGCTACCCACATGTTTAGCTGTGTTGCTCTTTCCACAGAAGGACAAGGACATACTTTGTTGTACAGTTGATAAATCAGGCTTGCAACGTATGATACAACATCAACTGGGCAGAAAATAATCAAATAAACACAAATTTCCTTACTTTTTGTGCCAAGTTTATTTAGCTAACTTTTTGTCACTGTACAGAATGGATACTACAGTATGTAGCCCAAAATCTTTTCTATTGATCATTTATCATCCGTTTTTATTCACTGCTTATTTCGTCTTATTATAAAAGCACAAAAATCTTTCGGCTGTTTTCACCTTTTCTTTACTTTCTCCCTAACGGTCTATTCTGAGTATGCCTTAAGTGAATAAATGAGTGTTGTGAAGTGGACGCCCAAATCCTCAAAACTGATCTGAACCAGGACCAGTTTCCAAGAGTTCCGCAGTGAATGTTCCTTAGCCAGAGCACAACCCCTAAGAGCTTCATTAGCACATGGGCATACATAATGAACACTCGTGCACTGATCTAAAATAGCAGCTAGCATAATAGAGCAGAAGAGTAACCAAGCGTGTAACGTGTACACGCACTCACACATGCACAATGGATTTTACTTCACTGCCTCTGTTTAGTACTCATTGTTCCCACTGGGTACTTTGTGTGTGTGTGTGTGTGTGTGTGTGCGTGCACAAGTGCATTATTGATGCAATCACGCCAGCGAGTGATGATGCAGATCAAAGTCTGTGATGAGGGAACATGGTGGCCACCCCTACACCAGCCACTGAAAGAGGGACATTAAAAGAGGCTTGTTTGGTTCCTATTGAACTCAAGATTTCCATGTGTCCTCCAAACCTGTACGCTCCATCTTGCTCCATCATTTCTCCTCTTCCTATTCTTCACGTTGCTGTTGCTGGTTTCCCCCTCCTTCCATCTCCAGGATGGCGTCATGAGGACTCAGTTCCAAATTAACAGATTGCAGAGAGTCATGAAGGATAGAGGAGGATATGAGAGGTGGGGAGGAGGAGAGTGGGGGATCCGAGTTTCCATGACGACTGCACAGGACTCTTGCTTGACGAACGAAGGAGTATGTGCACACCTAGATGTGTGGCTCTGTGTTTATCTGAGGATTTCACAGTAGGGAGACACCGTGGGATTTTTTTTCTCTTTTCAGTTACACAAGAAACTATCTGTATGTGTTCTACATGATAACGGGCATTCACACAACACACATTAACACCTATGCACTATGCTGTGAAGCATATTGCCATGTCGCCACAGAAATTGATACTCTTTTTCAGCCAAAAATGGAACTACTCAGTAATGACAACAAAGTTAGCTTTTAGAGTCTTAAAGAGCCTAAAATCTTTTTCACTAAGTGTCCATCTTGTGTTTATGTTGAACAAATGTGTGGCCGGATCATTATCTATGATGCTGCAGGCAAGAATGCCACAGGTGTACTCCTAAAGGTTCAATACAAGACAAATATTCAGCACATCAACTTTCAGTTCTCAGGATATCAATAACTTATAAATCGATATTCTAAACTGTAAAGTCTTAGCTGTAGTGATGATGTATGCGTTTATCTGGACACGTGACCTTTAGAATGCGGCCTCAAACAAAACAAGAAGAAGCAACATGCCAAGACAAAGGGTCTGGAGGTGTGTGAACGCTCCTTTCATCACTGCGCTGTGTGCTGCTGATTCCTAGAGTGCGTTCTGATTGGCTCATTAACAGGACAGCAACACCTGAGTGCACATCCTGGGAGTGACAACACACCATGTCATGTCTCTTTTGCTCCCTTCTCTCTGGTCGACCCAAGAACATAATCCTCAAACTATTATCAAATAGGATCTTAGAGTCTTACAGATGTTCACAAAGTCCGAGTCGGCGTGTAGGTGACAAATTTCTCCCATGTCACATCCACTCAGCTTTACATTGTTAAGAAGTTGTACCTATTGAAGATTAAGCACGAGTTAATTGGACTGCAGCAGGTTTTTAGGTTGGTATATGACAAGTGTGAGTACATTCGTGTGCATACACAAATACCATTGTAATGGGCCATGCAGCACTCAGGGTTTACACCAGGGATGGTTATAGATGTCCATTAGTGGCTGCTCTCAGCCCAGAGAAGAAACTGGGTCAGAACTGTATGCAAGAGTCTGTTTTATCTTCCTCTTTTTGATTAAAAAAGACTAACATACTCTGTAATATTCTTTATATGAGCTCAGCTGTAGTTATATGCTCTTATCCATTAACTTATACCGGAGCACATAACATCCTGTTTTGTTCTTTTTTCTTTTTGGTTTCTGTTCTTTCTGTTTGTGTCTCAGCTGATGTTTACATTCATCTAATGACTAATGAATAAAATAAATTGTAAGCTAACCGAATTAACTGTAATAGGTGCTTACATCTCCTATTTTGAGAAGGTTTAACCACAGTGAACTGACTGTAGCTATTTTATCAATAATAGCCTAATCTTTTAGGAATGTGCCGTATTCACCATACACAGATGGAGCTGCCATGAAAGGCTGATGACCTGCTCAGTGGGAGCTGTTTTGGGTTCAGTGACCCGCTTAAGGACACATTCACATGCTATTAAGCAGCACTGAAAACACTGAAAATAGATTTACTGCAGCTGAATGCAACCAGCATTCATGCTGCAAACAACTGGTGAGAAAGCCAAACATGGAACCAAAGTAGCTAAAAAGTGGCAGAATGAAAACATGTTACCAGGGGCTTTCAGTGTAGTCTGAGACCAGCAGAGGGAAAACTGTTGTGACTGAAAAAACACAGTCGGGAATCAAATTAAAAACTGTAAACTGTCACTGAGAGCCAATGGGGTTCTGAGACATGATATCTGAATGATTTGTATTATTTTGTCACAGGATTTAACAATAATAGCATGGAGCTGCATAATCTGCAACAGAGCTGCATCATTTACTGTTATTATTCTACTATTGTGGCCAGCATCTTTAGTTTTATTTCATTCTTTTCTTAAAATAAATTTAACCCTGGAATATCTACTGCTAGCTCTCTCCAGAGTTGTGTCGTTTGACATCAGCTTATTATGCATACAGATGATAGTCATTCCATGAGAGCAGATACTGCAGAGATGGCTGATCAGCATGTATAGCCTTGTTCAAGCTAATTAGATTTGCCATTGTTAAAATTTTGATTTAGAAAGTGTCTGTGACAGTGGGCTAGATGATAGATAGTCGGTAAAAAAAAAAGAATGTGTGTGAATAATAATTACTAAAAGAATTAAATTCCTCCTTTAAAGGAAACCTGTTGCAATAATGTGTTGATTTGACTCCGATGTGCACTGATACACAAAGTTTATATACTGAGTCAGTGCTGATTATTTGATTTGGAATCATAATATTGCTGATGGGCTGCACAGTGGTGTGGTGGTTAGCACCGCAGCCTCACAGCAAGAAGGTCGCTGGTTTGAGTCCCGGCTGAGTTTGAGCTGGGCAGGGGTTTGAAACAGTGGCCTTTCTGTGTGGAGTTTGCATGTTCTCCCCGTGTATTCCTGGGTTCTCACCGGGTTCTCCGGCTTCCTCCCACTGTCCAAAGACATGCATGATAGGTTGATTGGTCACTCTAAATTCTCCCTAAGTGTGAATGGTTGTCTGTCTCTCTGTGTGGCCCTGTGACAGACTGGCGACCTGTCCAGGGTGTACCCTGCCTCTCGCCTGATAATTGCTGGGATAGGCTCCAGCCCACTCGCGACCCTGCATGGATTAAGCGGTACAGAAGATGGATGGATGGATATTGCTGATAAGAAGTTGCAGCAATTAATAGTAGTGCAATTTTATTCCAATCTATCACTGATTTCACCTTGCAGTTTTCTTCTCTCTGAAGTATCTGCTGGCCAGCAATTTGGTTGCAATGCTTCATTTCTGTCTACTGCAGCTTCATGGAAAAATGTAAAGACCTAATGTGAGTTGTTGGGCTGGATGTCTGTGCTGCACCACCCACACTCAACTCCAAGTGATTTCAAAGGTACAAGGATCTGTCACTTTGAGTGTGGGTGGATATGGAGCCGTCTCTAGCAGAAGACTTCCGATTTGTGCATGTCTTTAAAACAATAAAAACATACAAACACACCAGGTTCATATGTAAATAAATACACACTATGCCATTTATCTGACAACATCAGTAATGTCCATAATTAGCAAAAAGGTGTCACAATTTAAATATAGCACATGTTAAACAATCATACCTCTGAATCAGGTTTGGTGATGGTTTAAGTGTTTCACCTCCCCGTTCCTGAGACAAGTATAATCTAAAGATAATATAAATAGACTGGTTTGCATAAATTATTCTATGTGCCAAATAGCTGTTGGTATGGAGGATCTTGCCAAAGGAAACATCAACAGGGGGCACCAAAGCCAAGCACACAGCTGGGGTGTGATCTCACAATACCCAGGCCAATCTGCTCCCCCTTCTGATGTAATGATGCCATGCTGTACAGATCACGCCTTAAATGCTACAATAATAACATATCTGAAATAATTCATAGAGTATCTTGCATTAGAGCAATGTTTGACGGGTCGGCTAATCCAGGGATGCAATTTAACTTTTACCACTCAGCAGCGCAATTTTGTTAGCTTGCATGTTAATAGACCATACTTTTGTATTAGTGCTTAACACTGGGATGCAGCGATTTTCTTACCATGCTCCGTGGCAGCAAAATTGTCCTACAATGACAGTGACATGGTTGGGGGGGAAAGAAAAGGAAAGAGTAGACATGCTTAACCCTCCATCAGCACACAGAAGTGTCCAGTTGACAATAAAATCCATTTACTGTACATGTAGTTTAGAGCAGAGTGTGCAGGTGGATTCCAGAGAGCATCTTAATAAAAGGTAAATAATGCAGCCGCCGCAAGATAAATCTATGTTATAAGGCAATGAATTAGTTTCAAACCATTCTTTCATATATTCCTACAATTTGTCCAGAACCCAATCATATACAGCACCGACGCAGTTGATATCAACATTAGCATCACAGTCTACATCAGTCAGAACTTATTTTGGGGATCAGAGGCCAATGTAATCTACTTATTCCACAATGTTCTGTATAAATCATTGCATCCAAGTTACAGAGGTGCAGCATCTCAATAAGCCTGGTGCAGGTCGCCACCTAGTGGTTGATTAGTGAAGGAAGCCTTCAAGTACAGAAAGACTAAAAAGGGCAACAAAATAAACAGACATTTTTATGATATATTTATATTTTTTGCTCCATTAAACTTAGCTTTAATTAAATGATCTTTGATCTCTGTGAAGCAACCAGCTATTGGCACAGATTTTGATTCATAATGCAATTCAATAGTGGCCTTTATGTTAATCTTAGAACAAATATTTCACATATTTGGGGGTTGCTGACTAATAAAATGCTCTAAAAAACATTTAGTTCATTTAGTGAGGTATTCAGATTGATCAGATCAGATCTGCAGGAGATTACGATATTGCATTTGCCACTAAGAGTAGAAATATGCAGCTTCCACATCTACATACCTGTACTTTAACTTAAAAAAATTATGCATTCACTGTGCATAATAAATTAGATGGTTAACTTGATTAAAATAGACAAGCTTATAATGCTCTGTCTACATCTCAAATAGGAAATCCATCTTGTTATTGATGCTAATTTTTTTCCATGTCAGAGGTTGAAAATTTAAAATTTCAGTTTGTAGCAAGCAACTTACACCACAAGCAGGTGATAAAAAAAATCTAATTTAAAACTTAGTCCACATATGCAACAGTTTTCTAATATAAACCTCTAAAAACGTAAAGAGAATATAGAGGATAGACATTGAAGTCCAGCACCCTCATTTATCAACTATTTCTACGCACAAATGTGTGTGTATTTTGTGTGCGAAAAGAAGAATTGTGGAATTTACAACGCCTATTTTCTTGTACAAATACTGAGAAATGTTCCTAAATTTAAAGGTATCTCCAACTTTGTGTACGTACAGAATCTAGTGGTACATGAGAGAAACATTATTTTTGCAGGTCCACATTTTTTATTTGATCCCAAAAACAATTACTCAATTAGATATTTCAGGAAAAAGAAAAAGACGTAGCTTAATTTTCAAAACTTACAAAAGACATCTGTGACAGGCAAGTGAGAACTGGGCATCACTGATGTGATGTCATTAAATAATATTTCATTCAGTGCTCCAAAGTGAGTGTATCAACAGATGATCAGCTGATCTGATCGCTGAGATCATTTCTGATCAGATGCCACTTTCCGAAAGAGATCCTGTTAGACTTCTGCCGTGATATGGGATCTGTGATGCAAAGTTATATCCATCACTATTCCCACGAATATTAAAAAATATTAAATTTAAAAAAAAACTGAGAGATCTCCCGTTGATGCTGAATAATTTGCTGCGCTCATTATTTCTCGATGTAGCCTTCATTTACTCTTTCTTAGATTCATTTTTTTGTTTCAGACGGTTGTTAAATATCATTTATCTAATGCACTTAAACTTTTGCAAGTGTCCTTCAAATGCATTTTTAAAAATAAATGTTAACTGAACTTGAATGAGCGGACATGTTTGGTTGGATTCGAACTCAGTAGAAATTAATTCTTTCTTTCTCTCCATCAATCTGAGGAGAAACAAGGGCAATCTCTGCATGACTAAAGGGACAAGTTGTCTCCATATGGTTAAATGACGGCATTTCTTAATATAAATGACCATGAGTGGACGTGGGCAGTTGATTTAGAGCACGTGGGATTCATCAACAGCGGATGCGTACTAATGTGCGTACAACTGGCCGCCGCATGTTTGATAAATCTCGATTTTTTTTTGGTACTTACAACTATTCTCAATTTCATTCATAGGATGGAATTTAGGACAGTTTCTATGAACGACTGATAAATATCTAGGTTTTAATGAACATGATTTTTGGCTTAAATATTAAACAGTTGGTTGCTGTTTATGATTTCTGTGATCAAACTGCAGGCGAGGGGTACATAATAAGTTTGGAAACAAAAAAAGGCTTTTTTAAATCAGTTCTGTGGGCGATAGTTGGAGCTTGGTTTGCTGTTTGTGTAAGCGCATAATGTGCAAGAATCAGCCTTGCACACTGAGCATCCTGATTATGTTTCATGCCACACCGAAAACAGAACTCTTTTTGGGATTTGACTGAATGCATGATGCGGCCATCATGAGCTCACCTGTGCATTTCCTGCAAAGAAATGACAAATGTCTCTGTGTTCTCAAATAAGACCTCACCTTTGGCTTTTCATCCAAGATTTGCTGCCGGATGTCCTTGTGCTTCTCTAGTAGTCTCTCCTGTCGTTTACTCTGTGCATCCTCCAACTACACACACATAAACACACAGCTTACATTTAATCTATGGAGTAATAATGAGTATATATGTAAATGTGAAGCAAGTGGTTTAAATGTAGCCAACTGATTTAATACAAGTTCTGTATAAAAACAGACAGCAGCCATAACCCAGCTTACCCGTTTGATATACTGCACCACTTCGTTGACAAATGATCTGTTGATTTCTAACTTCTCCCTGTGTGGAGCAACCAATCACAAATAAGCAACATCTTCAGTCTCTGGTGACATCTAGTGGTGATTAAAGTGTAACATCCAACTCCCACAAGAAAAACACAGATTACTTATACGGTTCAAGCACACACTTACTCCTCTGTCACATTCTTGTCTTTAGACTTGGCTTCGTTAATCTTCTCTTGCCTTTTCTTGTCCATTTTCTTCTTTAGATCCTTCTTTTCTCTACCGATGGTGGGAGAAATGACAACAAGGGGGAGTTGAAAACGTTATTAGGATCTCTCTGAGTGAATATGCTTGTGCAAGTTGTTCGCAACACACAACCTTACTTTTCACAGATGTCTCTGAGCTTTTTGAGCTGAGCACTCTGGCACTCCTCTGCTATGCTCGTTAGCTTCTCAACCAGCTGGGGAGCAGCAAGGGGAGATGATGAGGGACAGTAAGGACAAAATAGAGAGAAGAGAGAGAAAAAAAAGCCAGTTTTAAACAGGGTTTACTTCAGTTAACACTTCATTCAGTTGAAGTTGTGTTTCTGATCATAATTGAACATTCAGATCGGTAAACAACTCAATCCACCGTGCTTGTTGCTTTTCGCTTGGGTAAACTTTTCTAATACCTCAGCTGCGTTCACTGTGCAGACGCACTAGAGCAGAACACATTTATTTTTCCACCTCATACAACAGAACATGAGCACAGGCAGCAAAATGATGTCTGTAATATTCTACAGGGGGATGACCTGGAGTTTTTGCAGCATTCATTTGACATGTTTGTACTGGCTTCTCAGAGCTGGAGGACAGCAGGAAACCGTCAGTGCATTGCACATCCAAAACAGGTCAGGGCAAGGTGCTGTCAGTGTGTGGCATCTGGGATGCAAACAGCATGTACTTGTTTGCATTATGTACGTTCACATGTAATGTTGATGTGGGTACACTGATTTCCAAGGCTGGTATTAGAACTTTGGAAAAGAACATAAAAACGGTGCCACAGCATGATGTTAAGGAAATTACTTTGTCATTTTATGATTAATCTATCAGTCTATTAGAGGCAAATGGCATCAAAGGAAATAAATTATTAACATATTATTAGCTATAAGACAGTGATGTTTATGTCTTAGAGAGAGTATTTCACCACAAAAAGTGCAGTGTTCTGGAGTCTTGCATGTGTTTTTGAATGGAATATTAAAGAAAAGATCTTCTAACATAGTTAGGAAAGAAGCTAAAGAAAAAAATGCAACCTTCAAATTAAGTGTACGGTAAGTAACAGACTACACAAGAGCATTTTTGTTCCTTCTATTTACCAAACTGCAGGCCAATCCAGCTGCTCTAACATCTATTAATGCATGTATTTCTGAGTGAGTACCTGCTTTATGTGTTCCCGCTTCTGGTATTTTTCACTGTAATATTGCTCCTGGCGAAGTGTGAGGAGCTGCTGCTGCTGCTGCTCCTTTAGCTCCGCCAGTCTCTGGCTGCACTCCTGGTCCAGCTCAAACAGTTCTTGGTCCAGCGTTGACAGGGAGTGATCAGAGCGACTGGAGACAAACATGCACAACACACGCACACACACCGAAACATCCGGTAGATAAGATTCCAGTTAAAGTAATGAGTAAATAAACGTAGGCTATGTCGGTCTTTAAATGAAACTGGAATAATCAGTGCTTTGATAACTTAAGATTTCCAAATTTATTTATCTTTCTAAAGAGGAATGTTAATGTTGGTGTTTAAGGTACTTTCAAACAAAAAAAAAGAAAGAACCCTTTCTAAAAGTAGCATGCTTGAATTGTGCAGTACCCCTCTGAGGACCACACTAGCTGCAGTCTAGCTGTTGAAAACAGATTCTGAAGTGAGTGATGGACACTCCTGTGAGCGAAGAACAAGTCCCAGAGGCTTGGAGCAAATCTGTTGTCTACACATAGTTCTTCATTTCTTCTTGAAGACAGGAACCTCTGCACGTAGAGGGTATTGTATGGTAGACTAAAGATGTACCATAAGTCCCTTTGTGGTGTGTCATTTTTCTTTTCTTTTTACAGTATTCCCACTGCTGGATTCCTGCCTCTGGTGGTACACACAGTGATTGTAGAGGGAGTACAGATTGCACGACTGGAGAAAATGTTCTCATGGAAATGATCTTTTTTTTAAGTTAAAGGAGGAGTGAGTGGGATGCCGCTAACTTTTGAGTGTTGCTTGCTTTTCTCTTTGATGTATAGAGAGATATTAATCTCATAAGCTCTTGTAAATGAGACATTCTCTTCAGTCTCTGATGCCAAAAGCTCCTCTTGTCTTTGAACTAAATTGCTAAATGGCAATTGTATCCTCTTGAGGATATATCATCATTGACACTGTCTACATTTCAATAACTTGTTGTAAAACAGCCAAAAACCTCATTTTTCTCTGATGTATTGACTTGTTTTCATGTTGATTCCCTTTGAATATAGATAGTGGAAAAGGGCAAGCATAAATAGAACAGCAGAGGACGAGGGTCTACCTACCTTTTCTTACCATCTCGTTTGTGGCTCTTTTGCAAGGATGAGCGCCGGCGCTGATGCTGGCTCTGCAGCTCAGATACACGAGCTGTGTGCTCCTTGATCATCTCGCTGGTCTTGCGGTGGTGCTTGCGAACGAGCTCCTTCATTTCTTTGTACTGTTTTCGCTGCTCTCGGACAAAGCCCTTCTGCTGTTTCAATTCCTCCAGTGTCTGAGCCTCTAGTTCTGAGGAGCAAGGATTGAGGACCACAGAAAATCATGACCAAAATCGCACTGTTTTTTTTTTTATAAGATAGTGATAATAATGTGCAGAATACAAATGTACGTGTATCTAGTTAGTGGGATTCCTAGGGTTAAGCAAGTTTTGATCAAAAGAAAAAGCTTGCATTAAAAAGGAGGGCTAGTGAATGCAAGAATAATTTACTGAATATTCTTGTCACAAAGTTACGGTTCAAAACATTCCCATGAGTATCCGGTACACGACATCCAAAATTAATCAGTCTGGGAGTCAAAAGCTCAAGTGATGTCAAATTAAGTACATAATCAAACTAATAAAATCATTAACCACAGATGAAAGACCGCCGTAAGTGCTTAGAAAAAGATAAGAAACATGATATTACCAGTGAGAACACTATGTATGATGTCTTCGGTCTTCACTGATGGTTTCAAAGAGCCTGTTCCCCCCCAAAAATTCACAGATTAAATAGAGTCAATTATGTGTACAAGTAAGCAGTTCATTTCTCTGTTTTCATTATAATACCTGCAGGCTGAGGCTGGTGGCCAGCCAGTGATGGGGGTTTGGGGGTGATAATGGGTGTGTGGCTCAATCCGTTCTCTGCCGGCAATGCTGTCCTCTGATCCACTTTAGATTCTGCGGGGGCGTCACTTCCTGCTTCCACCTGTACCCACAACATGAAACATTTGAGTCCATTTAATTGGAAGTAAAGTCAGTGGAGAAGCTCTAAGTTTTGATAAGTTTTTCTTCTCTATTAAAATTGAAAATTTAGTTGCTGCACCTCTTCTCAGAACTCACTTGTTGTACTTGCTGCGTCCTGCAGGACAATTTGTAGACATAACTCTGGTAACCTACTCTTAGCATGGCTTCGTGTACTGAGGCTCTGCAAATCCTAATATCCCGTTAGCTCATATACAGCACACTCTTATCTTTTAAAGGTTAATGCAATTTTAAATAATCTCTGTTCTAATCATGCTAGCCAGATTGTTCCTTTTCTTTCTGTCTGCAGTCTCTACTTTTATCTCCCCACACTAAGCCCTGCCTTTCCGCGCTCTACCTCTTTTGGTCACAGTTGCCATGGTCACAACATGAAACATTTCTCTGTCAGCAATCCTTGTGGGTAATCATATCAACCGGCAAAGCAGATAAAAGAGGACCCTGAGGGACAACCCTCCTTTGTAGGCCCCTTTGCTAAAAAACCAACACAACCCTGTCCTGCCTTGGTTTACATCTCATCTCAGATAGCATCCCTTTTTCTTTTTGCTGTTGCATTGCTCAAACAACTGGAATATTTCTCAAGAAATTTGGAGAGCACCATATCTTTTAAAATACCACTATATTTGATGCTATTTTCAAATAATATTTTCAAAGTATGCGTTTTCAGTGCAAAGTTTAATTTGGTGATGGCAAAGGAATGAAACTATTCATCAAACTTGTGTTGTGTGCTCTGAAGGTGCTGTTTCTTGTCAGTGGGGGAAAAATATCACATTTTCTGAAGATGCCATAACTTAATAAAACTCTCAGAGTCTCTGATGCTAAAACGTTGCTGTTAAAACTGAGGCATGTAGACATGTTAACGGTCGCAGTCAGGGTGGAGTTGTTCTGTATAAAACCACTATCAAAACTCTGTGTTTCACATCAATCACATGCATCTAGTTTGTGTGCACAATCTGAAAAGCCACTTACAAAAACATCTCAAATCCTAAACAACCAGATCTGAAGAGACTGAGTGATGGTTTAAGCATGAGATATACATATCAAAATGCAGCAGCTTTATGCCAGCATTTTTATGTCCCACACATGGTGTTGATTGGCAAATTGGTCAAACCCGTGTCTGTGAATGTTGGTAAATGCTTCATGCAGTTTAGGATTCTCTAATGTCCAAGTGCTAAGGTTAACTTTCCCTTTTCTTATCAAACTAACAAAAAAACATTTGTTGGGTTGTCATTTCCATAATAAAATACCCTCCAAACTCCATTAAAATGAAATGTATTTCATCTTGGAGGCAGGAAGTTGTGTGTTCTGTTAATGCCCACCTACAGAGTATCCCCCTTTGAAAAACCTGTTAATCATTTTAGTGAGATCAGTTACTTTAACTCGGAGTGTGGACAGCTCCTCTAGAATATATTTTCTTGTTTAGCCTTTAAGAGGAATGCACACTCTTAAAATATGACAAATCTGTATTAAGTTTTTGTCAAGCGAGTCAGTGATCATCAAACAACAGTCGAGCTGATGAAGCATTTCCTAAGCTAGGTCATATATGATGCTGGAAAGATTTCCAGAGTTGAAACTGCACACTTTCAGCCATAATGTCATCTTTACTTGCTCTTGCCTGCCTCCCATTTCCGGCTTAGATTCAGTTAGTTAAATCTGCTTTCTGGAACAGCCTCCATTTTCATCTCTTGTGTCATGGATCAGTTTCATTGGCAACCGATCCATGACACATGAACAAAAATACTGAGCAAACACCCATGTGGGCTGACCTGCATGCATGATGGAGAGAGTAGTATAAACAAAAAGATTCACACACCTCTTTGTCCCCCTCCTCCTCTCCTCCCTCCTCTAAAGTGAGAGCAGCCAACTGATTGGCTCTCTGCTCCATCAGGTTGACATAGCGGATGGGATTGGACAAGGCTTCGATGACGTCTAAGGAGTAGAGAGAAAGTGTGTCTGTACCACCGATCGTTGGGTTTAGGCATCATTGGAAATATTTAGTTTCTCTGTCAATGACTTACCTGCAAACGTGTCAGGGACGTAGTCCTTTACCTCGACGTAAACAAACAGGGCGGGTAACGTCAGCGATTGGTTCTTCTCATTCCTTAGATTGATATAGTGATAGCCTGCAGGGTTGGAGTCATATATGAGGCCTGTCACTTATGAAACAATAGCAAACAAACTGTAAAAAGCTTATTTAGCAAACAAACACACACAAACACAGCTGCAATAATCTACAGATTCTTACATGTGACTGCTCTGGCTTCTTTTTGCGTCATTTAATACTTTGATGCTTTGTATGCCACATTTCAAGTTAATAATATACATTTAGTATAGATATTTGATCTATTTTGAATGAACAGTCTACTACAGTTTAATATTTTAGTGGATAAGAATAAAAGTTTGTCACCTGGGCGAATGGCTGACACAGGTATGATGCGGTGGCCGATAAACTTCCCTCCTTCTTCAAACACCGCTATCCTTAGTGAGGCAAGTGTAGGCAAAACAACCTACAGATAACAGGCATAAAATGCACTTTTATTTATAAGCATGACATTGTGAAATATTCCATGTAAGCTCACCAGGATTAACCTTTTTAATTGTGTTCATTTCTTTTTCTTTAAGGCAAACTATCTAAATCATGTAAATATCCCAGATATTTAAAAAAAAAGTTTTTGTTTTATTTTATTTTTTTCAAATGAACGTAGTTGATCAGATTTACATCTTCTTTCATTCGGGGAGATAAACCCTTAAAATGTGCTCTTCAAACTCTGTGAAAGTTGTTGAAGAAACTATGACAGACATTTATTAAATGGTAAAGGAGAGAAGTTACCTGATGGTTTTTAATTAATGAACAGGCCCCCTGAAATAACCTCAGTTCATTATTCACATCTAAGTGTAACAATGTACAAAGAAAAATAATAAAAAGAGACGTTTTCAAGTTTCCTGACATTTGGATATCACTATTACATGTCTGTGTTTGCATTTGCATGTGTTATAGCATTTATGGGGCATATGAGAGCTAGACTCAACTTCTATTAGTGACTCACAGCAGTATGCAAATCAACCAAATTGTTAAAACAGCATGTATGCAACACCATAGTTTTCACCTTCTTGAAAACAATGGCTTCCTCTTCCCAGACAGGGTTGATGGCATTGCCCTGTGATGTCTTGGTCTTGAACGCTTTCCTCTTGGTGTCTACTGGTAGGCCAAACATGTCGATCTCAACGTACGTGCCGACTTTCTTATCTGACAGAAACTGGCCTGAGATGATCTGGAAGGACAAAGCATGATCGGAAGTTAGAGATGAAGAGAGAGAAAAACACATAACAATAGCAGACTTGACACTGCATTGATATGACAAGGCTGAATAAAAAAGAATCTATCCTGATGTCAGATCCAGAATGGCATTAAAAGTTAATCACTTTTAAAGTTTAACCATCCAACTTTCCATGCAAATCTTTCCAAATCTTTCTAAGTAAACCATGCCAATCACATAACTCCAAGTTATGTAATCAAATACACACAGACGAAGCTACACCAGCACAAAAAGATAAAGAAACTTGCACCCACCTTAACCGACAGAGTATTGGCAATTAT
Organism: Leptatherina wallacei; assembly: GCA_028567055.1. Classification (NCBI taxonomy): domain Eukaryota; kingdom Metazoa; phylum Chordata; class Actinopteri; order Atheriniformes; family Atherinidae; genus Leptatherina; species Leptatherina wallacei. The sequence goes on along the minus strand of JAOXYM010000024.1, from coordinate 7,848,814 downwards.
CCCATCGACTGTGCTCTCAGTAAAAGGATCAAAGTGTTTATCTGGCCGTCTCATAAACTCTGGCTTCAGTCTGTAGCCACATTTCCCATTATACTCATACATGCCCAGGTTCAGCTGCATTGATAAATCTGTACACAAATAAGATTAGTCTTTTGTTTTTCTCTGGACAAAAACCTAAAAACTAACCTCAATAATGGAGCCAACTTTTTCAAATTTGTGATGGATTAAACATTTTTGTAAAGTAGATTTATTAGAATAACTTATTTAAAAAAAAAAAGAAATGTTTCATGTGATCCTCTCTTACCGATGGTCTGGAAGTTGAGCGCAACCAGCTGACAGCCAGCATTCCAGAAGAGCTGAGGGTTATAGTTGGATGAATCTACTCGAGTGCCTTTAGGGTAGATCCTGCTCAGCTGCAGCTTGTTGTATCTGAACAGAGCTGGTTAAGGACAGGGCCACATGATCTGCATGAGAGAATACAGCTCACTCTGCAAAAACATCTTGTATTACTGCAAAATGACCAAATTCAAATCTCACAGAGTAATCTGCACGTTATCTCATCATTATTATCATCAAACATTTATCCACTGAAGAAAAAGCGATGAAAATGCAGAAAAGCAATCGCAAATAGCCTCAGTCTACTGTAATTACCATAAAAAAGGAAATGAGGTTGATAAAGCAGAGACAGTACACAAGCATGAAAATAAATTAGATTTATACATGGGTAGGTATGTTTAATAGCAGAAACATCAGGAAGATTCAGAAGGATACTCCACAAACTCTACAGGAGATTTGGTCAGTTGCTCCAAAGCTTTGGTCTCTACAAAGGATGACATCTGGTAGCTGCGATTGATCTCTGTGGGTCAAAATGGTGATATTGATCAAAGCAATCAAATAGTATTAGACTGAAACCATTAGGGTCAATTACCCTTAGTGTATAAACAGATGCCTATACAGCAGTTTAATATATAGTCGACTGACTTCCCTGTCGGTACTATCAGAGTAAATAGTCTGCTTGTAAATATAAACCACAGCATCCTGGAAACAAGTGCACTGTAATATGAGTTGTTTCTTCAGTCAACTTCTTAAGGTCTATTGTGAAGAAAAAGGCCAAATATCTGAATTTCTTTGTTATAGATGAGGACATTTTTGTTAATCTTACATACTTTTGGAACCCTCGAAGCTGTTGAACTTGACAGGTTGGATGTAGATGACCAAGTTGGACATTTCTTCTGTGGCAAATGCCTCACTTCCTGCCGTGCCCTGTCCAAGGCCAGACGCATAAATAAAAGATCACAATGTAAAGCAGCATCATGTTTTATTACGCTAGGGAACCATGAGTGTTACAGGCCCAAAATACTCTCAAAGGCCTCATTATTTAGTGTAGGCACTTAAGACACAGATGTATTAGGAGAAGATGTAAAAGAAGATGGCTTTATTTGAACATGTTCATTATTACCAACATATAAACTGACAGGTAATTGACTTGCAAGTTACACACCTCATCCATTGAGCCTTTTTTACAGTCATCATCATCATCGTCCTCATCCTCGCTTTCAGCCTCCACCTCACCTGAAGCATTAAATTCAATCAAACATAAATCATTGTGTACATCCAATCAACATTTCTTTCACACAGGTTGTAAGTCACGGAGCTCACAAGTATTGGATATACATTTGAACAATGCTTTGGTGGAGCTGACCCAGCTCCTGCTCCTGTACATTAAGGGATGGACTTAAAATCCTCCTCTGAATTTGAGGTCACACTGACACAGGAAATTAACTTCAAATAATGGTCAGGCTGACATATAACTACAGAATAATGAGAGTTCTGCTAAGGATTAAAGTCTGTGTCATGACTCACCAATAGACTTTCTACCCTGTGGTCTCAGGCTGAGCTCAGCACTGTCAGAGGGCTGTAAGGAATCTGCCAACTCTTCTTTAGTGGAACCTGTGATGAGAGACACTTCCTTTATTTTATCTTTTTTTAAAAACTTGAATCCTTTATCCTTCTCATACTCATGTATTAGCAGCCTTGCACCTGAGATTCAGGCTGTGCATTGGGTTGAACGGGATTCCTGACTGTGATACTTATTTCCTTCCACCAGGGAGCAGTGTGTGTTAAAATGAAGCTTGAATTACAACAACCAGGGCCATGGATTACAAGTTCTGTTACAATTACACTAGACACAAATAAAAACCAGTAAATATGAAACAAAGAGACAAGAGTGAACATGCATGAACACTCATAACATTTCCATCATAATTAAGAGGTCCTAATGTCTACTGGTAGTTCTGTTTGAGGGGTACAGGCATGCGTCATCATGTTACATCTGAGGTGCTGTACCTGCGCTAGGGGAGGAGGGCTCACACACACTGGAAGAATCGCTGTAGGTGTTCGAAACCTGCTCGGAGAGTTTTTTCTTGGTGCTTCCATCTGTCTTGTGGTGCTTCTTTTTATTCTTCACTAAGATCTTCCCCATCAGCTCCATTGGGCTGGGCAGTGGCACACCAGACTCCAGCTGCAAGGAATAAACAGATGAAGAGAGTCAGGCATGGAAGCATCATGAAAAACACAATATAACTGCTTCTCTGTCAATAACCGAATAACGTTCAAACAAAGAGGTTGTATAAAATTAACTATGTTGCACCACTTTGACAAATAAGTACACTTTCATTTGTTTTAGTGGAACGTGTCACTTAAAATGTAAATTAGAGCCATAACTAGGTACAAAATGAACTGAGAGATTCTGCTGAGCAGAGCTGGTTAGAAATCATACAAATCAGGACCGAGCTTTACTATCTTTTCTGATGTCACAGAAGAAAAGTGCTCACTTTCAACACCTAAATCTGCCGCCTGGGGAGGAAACCGAGTATTAAATATCAACAGCAACCTGTCTTGAGAGCGGGCCAGAAGTAGGAAGATCTATGATTTATTCATTGGGTACACTGCTTTCAGATCACTGTGTTTAGTGGTATCAATAATTCATCATTAAGACAGTTTCCTGTGATGTTGGATAAACACACATGCATGCAAATTTCTAGCGTTTACAAGTTATCGGTTGCAAAAATAATCTCAGTTTTTCTCAGCATTTCTTACTTTTACACGATCTTTCTCAAGAGTGAGAAAAGAGAGTTTCATCCATTGTTTCCCATCTAATAACCTGTTGTCCAAGGAGATAAAAACTCTACCCTGCTTGACTGCTGTTTTTTAGAAAGTGATCCAAAAAAGATCAGACATTCTGTTTAAATTGGCTTCCAACACTTCCAGTTAAATGCATGATTAGATGTGGCATGCAATGCTGGCTGTGTTCAGATGTACTACAAACCTCCTGAATTGAACTACAAGTTACCTGGATGAATTCAATTAGGCTTTGCCTCCCACATGTCTTAAACATTTTAGTTAGCTGCTTACAAAAGAAGGGAAAATGAACTTTAAGAGACCTAACAGTGGTAGAAATACTCTAAAAAAGTCTCTGAAACAGCTGTTTGTCTCAACACCTTTGCACACTGATTTCTAACCTATGGTGGAAAGTTACTAGTTTTTAAAGAATATTTATTCTGCTTTGGATTTTTTAAACTTGATCCTTTTACCTTACAACATTTACTCTTATATTGTTACATAAACAATTATCTATGAGGAGTGTTATTGTTTAAGGGGTGTCACAAGAAACTTCTTTTGATGTAAAAAAGAAAAGAAAAAGAATGATATTTTGCAAATAATATACATAATATAACTGGTATGGCTTCTGTTGAATTTCTTTTAAATGGCATCTGTAGTTAATGGTTGTTGTTATCAATCAGGTAATCATATTACCTTTTCCTCTGACCTTTTAATGTCATTTACTTTTTTTTCCTGCTGTTTGGAACCATTACACACTCTCACTGCCTTAACTTGCTTAGTATTTAAGGTGTATCAAAAAAAGATAAAAAAAAAGATAAAACATATGTAACATCAAACTTTGCATTAGCTATTCTTAGACTTTCAAAAGATATAGTAGGAATATGATGGTTAATAATGACTGGCCTTTACAATGATTAGGCAAAAAAACTGCCAATATCACAACCCTGTATTATAGATAGTCTTATTTTACATAGCATATGCCTTGTATTGTTATTATTCAACAAAGACCAAACAAAGCATTTCAAATGAGGACTGACATGCTTAATATTTCAGATGCCTCTTTAACTCACCTGTTAGTGTCATAGTCCAACTATACCATAGTACTCATACTTATTTTTTTTTTTACAACATTCTGATTTCACTTATCAGTGTATATGTGGTCATTGCCAATAAAATCTTTGCTTCAAAAAGTGCAATTTTAATACATTTTACTCCTAAACAAGTACTCGGATGAAGGTATAACATTTGCATACCTTCACCCAGACTTAAAGTATGAGATGTCTTAGTTTATTTTAGGAAAAAAGGATATACATTTTTTAGAAGATTCTGTATATTAATATGTTGTTTTGGAAACCTGTATGCAGAGAAAAGTGGACAGGAAATGTAATGAAAGTGATGGAGTGATGCTTTTACTGCAAAATATTGTTGAAAGAGTGCTTCCTTCAATCAATCTAACAGCTCATATTTGTAGATCTTAATCTTAATCCCACCTGAATCCTTACTTCTGGTTTGTTTTCCCTAATAAATACATATATTTAACAAAATGTTTCATATATTTTCACCTGTTACAATGAAAACATTTTGTAAACACAGCCTATTTATTCATGAGTGCAGCGATGAAAGACATACCCAAGGAAACATGTTTATGGTGAGCTTTTTTTTCTTTATTAATAGCAGACTGTTTCAGAAAAAAACTAAACTAAACAAAAAAAAAAAACACCCTAAGTCTGCAGTCAAAGAAGTTTTGCGAAGTGAAGATGAAGGGGGAGCTCAAGTTTCTCAGAAAAACCGTAATCCTATTTATTATCACCCTTGGCTGAGCTGGAACCAATCTAGCTATATTACCCTATCTGCCCCTGCTTCCATGGACTTATGGAGCTGATATTTCTTTCGATATGGCGTATACACAGCTGTCTCACAGCCAGAGGGGAGTGGTTGTCATTGCTCTCACCTTTCTCACTTATTCCATGCTCTGTGGTAGAAATCTCCTTCCTCAATGACACTTCCTCTCTCTGTCTCTCCAACTTCTCCCCCTTGGTGTCTGTCTCTTCATGTCCTTCCCTTTTTCTTTCCCTCTGCCACTCCATTCAAAAGGCTTTTCCCTGATAATACTTCAATGTCAAATTCAGTCAGAGGGCTGTTACTCTCAGTGGGTTTTGGCAGGCAGGGCTGGAGGAGCTCCCTGCGTGTGCGAGATAATGCTACATCAGGCTGGTGGGAACTTCAGCTGCTCTACAATGTTATACCAACCCAGGGATGAGAATATCCCTGGTGAAAAAAGTGAGAGGAATACAGTAAGGGCGAAGTAAAAGATCATATATATTGTACATGTGGAATAGTTAGGTGGAATAATCATCTTGCAACAAACATCACAAGAGATACCCAAGTCGGCATGTACCTGAGTTTGTACTAAGTTTGTCTATATTTTCCTCCCACATGTGGCTGCATCATTAACACACTAAGACGCCTTTGGTGGGCGTGGGAATAAGAGTTTGGTCACAAAAGAACAATGCAAGCTTTTGACTAGTAGCCATGGAAACAGATAAAGGGCTTCCAAAGAAAGCCCTGTTTTTATTATAGCATAAAACACTTCCATTTAATCTTAAACGGTTGTCATTTCCAGGCTTTTCCATGATGATAGAGAGGTGATGCAGAGGACTAACAATGGCTGTGGGATGAATCATCAACCGTTTGCTTCAGTGGCTTTAAAGCCCCACTACTGAACCCCCCTAATGACTGCTAACTCCTGTCTCTTCTTCGAGTCCTCTTCAGCCAGGAGAAGTCAGACCAATGTTCGCTCTTGCCTTATCTCTCAATCCGTCACTTTCTCTTTGTTTTCCTCGCATCCTCCGATAATGTTCTCTTATATTACTTTGTTGAGGTGCACGTTCAAAACAACTGATGTGTTGAGCACACGTGCTGGTGTGTGACGTGGTGCCATAAAGCGAAATAGTAATGCGAAAGCAATGCTTCGGGAAGGGAAAAAGATTGAAAAGTGTGGTTTCTCAGACTCGGGATGCTGCTGAGCAACATCAGCTCCAGAAATGTGCATCATAAATACCATCAAAACGAGTCAGAAGCACAAAGTTTAAAGGTCAGAAGGTTATGTAGTGTTGCTTTAATATACTCAGAGGAACATGTATGTGATAAGAAACAGTGGCGATGCAAGGTATGATATTTTTTTTTAGATTTCAAAATAAACATAACCTTTAAAACATAGATATCCATAGTCCTGAAAGAGACAGTTTTCCTTTTTTTAATGTAACATATCAAAGAGCAGCCAAAGACTTTAAGGTTACCTTTTGGTGCGGCAATAACAAATGTTTCTGGTAAATGTTGAAAAGGAATTTGAGTTCACTCCTACATACAAAAAGATTAAAAGTTGAGATATTTCTCCGTGCAAATTCAATGCATAAACCAGTAAAACAACTTGTGCTTTCAGTTGTTGTTTTTTTTTGCTA
>JAOXYM010000024.1:7812078-7842130 GCA_028567055.1 Leptatherina wallacei | reverse complement strand
ACATGTGGCCCCACTTTGCTTGAGACTGACAGAGACTTTCCCTCAACTTCACAGGTATAATTCAGCATTAATTGTTATATAAAAATAAAAAAACATCCAGATTACGATGCAGCAAAGACCTAAATCATAATATTACCACCGCCATGCATATACTGATGGGATGAGGTTTACATCCCAGAATGCAGTCATTTCCTTACACCAAACCTACTGTCTCAGTTATGCCAAAAACTTCAGTTCTACTATAAATGTATTCAGTAACACATCATTTCTTCAACAATAGAGCAACCATAACATTTTTGTCTTAGTCATTTAAATTGGTTCTCTTTAACTATACTTATGTATGAAATAAGATCATCTGAAAAGGTTAAAAAACAGTCATGCACCACTTAAATATTCTTGAAGACCATTTAAGAATGCAGCATGTTGAGCAGGAGTGTGGCAGAAGTGTTCAAGGACGTGCCTTTAGTCCACTCATCTGTGTGTTAATTCCTTCTGAATCCCTCAGTGCAGTGCATGTTTTATGTATGTGTGTGTGTGTGTGTGTTAAAAAGGAGGCAGAGTACAGAAAAGTGTGAATGTTAATGTGAGCACATGCATATGTAGTGCGTGTTTAGGCAACTTATGTACTCACAGGATATTTCTCCAGAGATTCTGTCAGTAATGCGTCTCCAAATATTGACCGGCAGTACTCTGCCATCTTAGCCTGCTGCTTTGGTCTGGAAGTTATCACACACGCAGACACACACAGACGCACACACACAGACAGACACAGATTTTAGTTCTAAATGTCAATATACTGAATATGTATGTTCCCCTTTTAAATTCCCTTGGAGCCATTAAAGATATAAAAAAAGAAACAATGAAAATATTCTACCTAGCTCGGTAACTGACAGCTGACAGTTGCATACTGACAGACAGTGCTCTACTCATCAAAATGTTCAACATTTATTGCTTCTGACTTAAAACAAATTGCTGACTTACGAGTCCACATGGTTCTCAAAAGACAGGATGATGGGGAAAGGTGAAGTCTTGAAGGCACACTCTGCAATAGCCTCAATCACTTCCTGAAAGGCAAAGCAAACAACAAATGATTCAATAAGCTGAATAAATTGAATGATGTCAACATTATCTGAATGACATAGCACTTGTTAAAAACAACGTACAGTATTTCATTGGCGGCTTGCATGGAAAAAAAAAAATTAGCTCCTGCAGAACATAACTCCAAAATGATGAGAAAAAAAGATTTCCTGGCTTTTCCTCGCAATAATTTAAATATAAACCTTTTATAGCTTATCTCTCAGTCATTCATGTCTGACTAATTTCAGCATAGATACGTTTACAGATATGAGAATTAAGCCAAGCACTGGTGTTACAGATCAACTCCAGCAAAGACAGTTTAACAACTGAGATCAGACTTCTAACCCAATGATTGTCTGAGTCAATTATACCATCATTACAAACAGTGTCACTCCAGTTAATGCCTTTTTTTTCCCATTTGAACCGTCTCCTGCAATAGGAATCTTTTTCCACTTCCTCTGCTTCTTTTGCAGCTCTTCTGTTCTTTTATTTAGCTCTGGTATTAATTCCATCAAGCTCATTCTGCTACTGTCATTAGATAAATTTCCTAAATGCATCTATTAAACACACCTACTGTGCCCCTCAGACTCCATTTTCAACAAAATATTTTTTCTTTTTGTTTTCTCCTCTTCTGAGATTTCAATTGATTGCCCCTCAGCAGTCCTCCTGAGGGCTATGAAGTGCATACTTGTCTCTTACAATTTGCCATCTGCTGCATGCATGCATGCCCCACTTTTTGTCCCCCCCCCCTTTTTTTTTTTTTTTTACAAATCTCTTTCCCTATATCTTCTATCTTCTTATCTTATTGCCTATTTGTCTGCTTTTCTGTCAGTGTTTTATTGCTGGATGCACATAATCACAAGACAGTAATTAACAGTAAATATAGATATCTGAAGCAACGTTAATTTATTCATTTAATAAACATGGTGTCATAAATAACTTATTCTTCTGTGGCTACAGTAATTAATTTGATAGTGTTGCTTTCAAACACCCATTTTCTGGATTCAAATCTGAGCGCAAGTAATTCACAGCACATTACATTAACTTTATCAAGCAAAACATTGACTGATAACAGCTCCAGTTTTTACTGTTGACAATTGTCAGTGATGCAATAAGTAACTGCTAATAGGAAAATAACCTCCATAAGCAGCCACACAGATTTTAATTAAGCAACCGAAACCCAGAGTTGCTTTTATTGCTCTTAAATGTTTCTCACTGAGTTTCTTAAGAGTATATTTGTTCATTTTATCATCATTTAAGCTACAGCATAAAAAAGTCATACAAATACACAAAAAGAAAGAGGAAAGCTCTGCATACATGGCTGCAAAGCTATATCGAGTGGCTGTGATCTTCATGCCTTCAGGCAGCACTTAAAACATACATGATTCTATAGTGGAAATCTCTGCAGGGGCTCAGAAACACTGAAAACCATGAACCATACAGCTTTTTGATTAGTGAACAGTTAAAAATCTAGGGGTGCATTTTCTCATTTGTTAAGACACATTTAATAATTAACCATATTTTATATGCTAATCTGGTTTTGAAACTACCTATCATTCCAGTCCCTTTTTTAATGAAAGGCCTTATCTAAGCGGAACAAGTTCATACAGATTATGAACGCAGTAGTAAGAGAGTCCATGACTAAAGTGGCCTGCTCACGGCTCAAACTGGTCACTTACTGAAACGAAAACTGCAGCAAAGGCAGCCTAAAACTTTACTTCTACTTTACCTTTTTAAAATCTTATGGATTTGAAGAAAAAGGCTTCAAAATGAAAAAAAAGTCCAATTGCCTTTTTCTTAAAATATTTAAGGTGACAAGTACCTGAATGACTGAGTCTCCCCCCCCCCCCCAATGTTTTAGTTTTCCTCTCCAGTTCTGTTTTTTTTTTTGCACTCAAAAACTATTCTTTCCAAAAACACAATGTAGTGAAATTACATTATTCAGTTGATCGAACATATTAATCAAAGTTATGCTGCAATGCATCCTGAAGGAATGTTTCAGCCTATTCTTCTGCTCTCATCTCTGCTTCTGTCCCTTTGCGCTTCCCGTGTTACCTTGAAAGAGATTTCAGTTGTCATGGTGAACCCGTGAGTGATCACAGGCTCTTCTTCTGTGGTGCGGCCCTTCCAGCAGTCCAGCTCAATGCAACGGCATCCGGAAAGGAGGACCTGTTTATACATCTCCACTGAAGAGTTGCCCGCAAGCTGACCCGCTTTAACCCACATGCAAGGAAACACATAAACAGCACCTCAGGAAGCTTCTACAATGATGTCAAAAGCACCCGCAGAAATATGTTGTTTTATTTTAAAAAGCTTATTTACTGTTTTAGAAAGAAAGAAAGGGAAGATGACATGTTTATGTATTTGAAAATTTCACATTGATGAATTGATTTACAGTAAGATACAGTGCAATGCCCTCATCCCGTTTATTCATCCTGTTTATAGAAAAAAAAATCATATCCTTCTAGCTCATTTTTCAACCGTGTCTCAGAAATGGCAATGGCTGAAAAAGGTTTGTTGGATATTTTTTAACAGTCCTGGATTTTTTAAATGTTCATAGTGAGACTCCTACTATTAAAGCGTATAAATGAAAATGTTCCATTTCTTATAGGGTAATCCTTGGATTGTTCCTCAGTGAAATATTTGCAATGACACATATTTCATTTGTGAGAATGTAGTAAAAACCAGACTCCCCACTGCTTTTGTGCAAAGACAGGCTCATCTGCATTCTCACTTCAGATGGCAATTTTTCTTCTGCATTACGTCTGCAACAAATGTCTTACATTGTTTTAACTCAACAAGTTAATGTTTTACACACAAAATGAAATATCAAAATGAATGAACAGGTGCCACGAGCTATTCTCAGTGTAATTGTTTTGTTTAGATCTATTTGATAAAGTTGTGAAACACAAAAACAAGGACAGAAATGCACCCTCCTTGGCTGCATGCCTCTGTCTCTATTAGAATAACAAAATATGTGTCACTTTGAAAATACCTAAAGAAGACTGTGTTTGTGAGAAGAAAATCAAGGACTTTTTGTTTGTTTTTCTCATTTCTCCACATCGCAAGCTATGAGGTTTGGCTATTACAGAAATGCCATTTTTTCCATCAAGGAGAAATCTGATCCACTTGAAAGATTCAATGCTCTCCGGTTTCCACCCAGAATAGATTTGAATAGATGAATTCTAATATCCATTGAAGAGAAATTGGCCTCTGTATTGTGACTGCCAGGAACCAGTTACTGTGACTACCAGTCAAAGAAATATTTAACTCATGAATATCAGTTAAATGTGTCTCATGACACGAGTTGATTGGATAACCTCTTGAGAGGTCACACATGAAAGGGAGCCTGGTATGGAACAATGCATTTGAGTGACTGACTTGTAATGTATAAAGGTGAGGGTTTTCGCTTGAGAAACCATAACTGCATTTCTAATGAATGACTGATCTGTTCATTTGCAGAAGATTAATGGATGAAGCTCTATGATCAGACAGGATTCAAATTAACTTGAGGAAAACAGACAGAGCTTCCTACTTACAAAACAGATTTTTTTTGACATATCACAGATGTGCGTACCTGTGAGGTATGTGTTGTGTGACGAGTTGATGAAATAGTGGGAGAGGGGAAAGGTCATGTCTTCACTCTGGTCCAGCTTCTCAGGGGGCATAATGGTGTTCTCTTCTCCATTTAGATACCTGGAAAAGCCTTCCACCGATATTTGACCTGCATGAACACAACATCAAGGACCACTCAAGTTAACACTGTTTCAAAAAATATTATTTTGTTCTAGACAGAAGCCTATACACCAAAGCTTCAAAAACTTTAATGAAATATTTCCCAGGATGATCCCATTAGTAAACTTCCCTCCGTCCTGAAAATGATTATAGTTATGTGGATGATAGTGTTCATTTTTTATCTGGGGAAAAGAAAGAGAACATGTGATGTCTGTGAACTAAGGATAAGTCATCAGATGTTTGTTTTTTTCAGAATCATAATCAGAAATAATTTATTGATCTGGTGAGGGATATTGTTTGAATTCCAGGTACTCCATGCATGATCAAGATGGCCAGAAAAAGTAGCAAGAAAAGATAGCAATATAGCAATAAAAAGTAATAAAAGTAATAAAAAGAAACAATCTAGCAGTCTTATGAGTCATATATATCATAACATAGCACTATAACTTACTGAAGTACAGAAGCATGTATTATAGCATCTTACAATAACATCCAATATGGATATTAATAATGAATATAAATGGATATATTAATAGTAATAATACTGTGATCATTGTCTGGTCACAGAATTGTATAGTTTGATGGCCCCAGGTAGGAACGACCTCCTGTGGCAGTCAGTAGGGCATTTTGGAGGAATCAGTCTGTTACTGAAAGTGCCCCTGCACTTCAGCAGCTCATTGTGGAGAGGGTGGAAGCTGTTCTCCCGTATCCCACCCAGCTTTCTGTTGTCACAACTGTCAAGGAGTCCAGTTCCACCCCCACCAGGTCACTGGCCCTTCTGATGAGCTTGTTGAGCCTGTTTGTATCAGCTGCTCTCAGTCCGCTGCCCCAGCACACAACAGCAAACGAAATGGCACTGGCAACCATGGACTCATAAAACATCCTCAGCATGGTCCTGCAGATGTTGAAGGACCGGAGCCTCCTCAGAAAGTAGAGGCGGCTCTGGCCTTTCTTGTAGAGGGCCTCCATGTTGTTAGCCCAGTTGAGTTTATTGTCAAAAAGACTCCCAGATATTTGTAATCCTCAACAATGTCCACATTCTGACCACAGATGGAAACTGGAGCCACGTGTGCCTTGGCTCCAGGTGTAATAAAGGGATACATTTTCTTTTAAAAAAAACAGAAGCATTCTACAATGTAAAGTATCAAAACCAAGATGGAGATGATTCCTTTGTGTCAAAGAACTTAAATGATCTAAAACGGCATGAAAGTAAATAATTTTTTTTTTTGATGAGAACTATCATGAATTTGGACACTTTTTTTAGGTTACAAGTCACAAATCTTAAATAGTGTACTGAAAAGGCAAACTATTTGGGAGAAAAAGTTCATAATGAATGTAGTATTTACTCTGGATTGAGTAAGATTTGCTCAGAACTATTGTTCCTATTTACAATCACAACATTGTTTAGCCCTTTATGATCCACCTAATCCTTTAAACTACTCTAAACAAGATAAGATGTACGACATATGATGGAATATTTACTTCAGATTTATCTATTCTTTAGAATTTTTTTTTTGCAATTATGTAACATGGAAGCGATTTTAACAACAACAACAACAAAGCTTGACTGTTTTATTGTTGACTCGGCAATAATAGGGTATTTACATTATGCCACTATTAGTTTAGGCCAGTTGTGATAATTAGCAAGAACCCAAATTCAATGTTTGCTGAAAGCCTTTCAGATTATATTCTGTCCCTTAGAGTTTTGTTTTCTTGCATTTTCATGCAAGTGAAAGCTGACAGTTATCATCCTTAATTTTAATATGGTTGGTTAACATGTAGAAAAAGACACCTCTATGTCTCAATATAAATATACTTCTTTACTATTCAGACTCTACTTGTATCAACAAACATTGCTGGGGTCCATAATAAGTAATTCAGTGGTATGACAAAGCTCAGCTGCCCTTGGAGCTGTTTGTTCCTTGTTTTGGTTCTTTTTCATGGTCACTTGTTATCAAGTTATAACGTTTTGCGAGTTCATATCCTCACAGAATGCTCTCGGGGAGGTGAATACCAGAGAATAAATAAGTCATAAGCAGCCGAATAAAGGACTCAGCCATCCAGGCACAAAGTAATTTTCTTTATATACATTACCAAACACATCACGCACCACACCTGATGGATCAAATCGGGAATTCATAGTGGGCACAATACTAAAGCCAAAGCATCTCCTCCACCCACCTACATACACTAATGACATTATGCTAAATATGCTAAATGATGCAAGCTTGACGGGTGCAGCAGGTCCCTTCGGCCACTTTATGCTAATTAATGCGGCGCCGCCCTCTGCAGAGTTGCTGGACTAATTAATGCTAGCTGCTTTGTGACATCTGAGCCCAGTCACACTCAGCGTCTTTCTCCCAGCTGACTTCCGGGACCTCTCTTTGCTAGGCCGAGGTCTAACCTGAGCACCACACTCACTCACACAGACACAGCGTTTCCCCAGGTCTCAAGACATTGGTAGGTCACGCCAAGAAAATGATGTTAACATAGCTGGAATTACCGATGCACCAGAGAGAGCGCCTACAGGTGTCACTCCACTGGTGAGACTTGAAGTTCTATGAAAGGCTACATTGTGAAGAAAAATATAAAAATGATTGGGCACCAAATGGCATAATATAACAAAAGGGATTTCTGTTTTAACCAACTACTCTGGGTGGATGAGACTTGAAGTGTCTTCTTTCATTTAGCATTTTTTTCATCTGCCTTCAAACAATGTTGCTCTTCAAACAAAAGAGATGAATCAAATGCATAAAATTCAAAAGTTCTACAAAAGAAAATTGAGAAATGTGAGTGAAAGACAAGAAAACTATTTCCCGCACTTTCTCATCAGCTATACAGGCGGTTTCAAAGCTCTTTGCATAGCCACTGTATTCCACATGTATCTATTGGATGTTTTGTGATGTCATCTAAATACTTGGTATGCACACCCAAATATTTCCTGTCATCAAAGTTCGTAACCACTTTCATTGACACAAGTGTCCTTGAGAGTATTAAGCTGTGTATGAGTCTATAAATGTGTGTGTGGAGGTAGCACGTGGAGCTCTAGACCCCTCTGCAGAGCAGATGGCAACACTTCCTCCAGGCTAGATAAATACTTCACATGGGGAAATCTGTCACTGGGACGGGGAAGGGCACGCTTCCAGAGCGCCTGGAACAGGATGAACACACATCACAGTGGGAGTGCATCGCTGTGATCAGTGTTGGACACTGGGTGGTCAAACTGGATGGTCAAACTGGTTGTTTAAAATGTGGATTCAACTCATTTCAGAACCCATGGTTTCTTTTATTACATTGGGATGAAAAAGTAAAGGGTTAAATGATTCAGTCGCTAAGGCTCCATTTATATTCGGTGATAGAATACATGTGCATAACATGTTAAATGTTACATGATACAGTGAACCTGTTTTTAGATTAATGGTCTCTTCTGGAGGTGGAGGTAGCATTTTTAACATTTTACAGCTGCAACAATCTTTATTAATATCATTTTGGCCCTTAGAATCCCATGGTTTGTCCTAGCTTGACAGATATTCAGCTACCGAAGGCATTTAACCCTTTCGTGAAGGAATTATTAAGAAACAGAGCCAAATGTTTATTTTACTCTTCACAGACATATACAGTGATGCTTTTTTATTTCTTAATAATATTTAACTTTTTATCTATTTAATCTATTTCTATACATTCTTCTAAAATATTTATGAAATACTGTTTAGATATTTCTACACTATGAATATTCTATAAAAAATATGACTATATTGTTTTCCTTTCCTGAATATTGCTAAAGCAAATCTGGTAATTGATGTCCACTGAAGTAGCAGACTTACAAATATAGCATCTCCACCCATGAATATATGAAAAAACAGCTGTAAAATAGGTGTCCACTGCAGTGGACACTATGCATGAAAATGTTAATATCAGTTATTCTTATTTATCATGTTATATTGTTCTCTTAAGAGGTGGTATAGAGGTTTGGTGATGTGCTAAGCAATAAATGAGGTATTGTGCAGAATATGTTAGCCCTTTTTTGGCACACTTGAATAGAATGCTCTCCAGCACAGATAAAATTTGTATTGGCACATACCCAAGCTTGCTGCCTGGTAGCTGGGTTGGGATGCTTTCCAGTCTTGGCAGCTTTCGGTCCGCTGACACCTCAGACAACATAAAGCATGGCATGTCCACAACTTGAGTGTTGGGTCCTCTACATTCATCCATCTTGATTCCTTTGAATCATTTGACTCTTAATGCTTTGATTATACACCTCAAATGGCTTTTTAACTTTTTTTTTATTGAGCTTCACAGCAGTTTTGTGAAGTTGGTGCCTGTTTTCACAAATTTTTTTGTTAGTTATAGGAGTTATATCATGCTTCTCCCATGTCTCCTGACTTTGATTCTGTTCCAAACAGTCTGTTTCGGTTGCTGTTGCTTTAAATAAAACAAGTTGTTGCCAGACAGCTGCTGTGTTTTGCTTGCCAGTGCCAAGAATACCACAGCAAACATGAGGAAGGAAAAAGAAGAAACGGGTGGCATCAGTCGTAGAGATGGCTAAGGGTGGTGAGTGTATATACAGACATAACAAACATTGGGAAGTGCTTGAGGCTTGTTTTAAAGCAAGTGTGTCAAAATTTACAAGTATGTGCTTCTGAATAGTTTTGAAATACAATGACATCTATCAATTATTCACACTTCGGGGACTGAAACTGCCCTGGAGCACCCGAGGGGTTGTAAAAAACACAGATCACAACTTCGGTTTTCAGCTCTGGTTCACTTTACTGAACTACATCATGCACCAACAACCAATAACACAGTTTCACCATAATGATAAAAGTTGTTTTCCTTCAAAGAAAAAAGTAAATTGTGCCACTGTGATGCCACTGTGATGAAAAAAACCCAGAAATCCAAACCCCCCAACATCCCACACTGTATGACATACAACAAAGAGATTCAGGACAACACTATTAGATGAGGCGAGGAAAAATAAAAAGTCTACAAACAAGACAGAGGACTAGAATAAACCTCAGATTTGCCTTTACTGCTCAAGAGAGGTTACAGAAAAACCAAGTGAAATGCAAGACTTAGTTTAGTTGATGCTATTGGTGAGGAATAACTGATTAGTTCTCTTGTTCTGTGTTGTGTCTCAACAGATTTTCTTGGCTTTCATGATTAAGTTGGCAAGTGCAGGTTTATAATCATGAAAAGATTACTATAATTTTTCCCACTGCTCTGCGTAGGCTGTGTATCAGATGAGATTGAAGCTGTGGATGATTCTTTCGATAAAACAAATGAAACATTCATGTATTCTCCTGCTTTCTCTGCATTGCTTTTGGGTAATACGCAACATATCAGCAGCGTGCGGCTCCACAGAATTGGCACCTTATTTTGATGGAGGACTTTCAGCACCCTCATTATCCTAAGAGATCTGTTGTCCCCTGGTTGGGTCTTCTGAGGACAGTGGCCACACTAAGAGTGATTCATAGAGCACAATGGAATTGTTCCAGAGTGCAAATACCACTTTGCCTGGAAGTGGGAAGGCAGGGCACCTCCCTGCTGCCAGGCTCTGGGGAGGAAGCTCAGCGGCGAGTGCAAACTAAGCTTGGGTTCAGTTTGGGATGAGTGGCATGTGAAGGCATGGGCACGCAAAATTCCCATCATCACAAACTGCCTACTGGATCATGGGATTTAACCTAACTGGCAGGGAGGAGCCTGAGCTGGTGCATGAGATGGAGCAGTACTGACTAGTTGACCCTGGTCTGACCTGTCCCTGTTCCAGCATCATAACCTCTCCTTGCCCCTTCCCCCAGAGATGTTTGATGTTTGAACTGCACACAGAATTTTTTGGTTTACTTGAGTTTTACTTGTTTTCATAATCATTGTTTTATGTTTACGTATGCACGTTTCATGTTTTGTATTCAATATGGTGCTCTCTGTGCTTTTTAATAGCCCTGTTAAGGATAAATAGTGTTCTGAATTGAACTCCTAGAGAGGGGCTGGACTACATTATACTCTGGAGTTGCTCAGGAGGTAGAGGCATCGGGCAGGTGTGGGGCTTGTGAATGTCAGAGGCTGAGTGCCTCTGTGTTGGAGTTCTTTCCAGTGAGCGAGAGGGTTGCCAGCAGGGAAGATTGTGCAGTTCGAACTTATACACCGAAAATAAAGCTCAGAGTACCCAGCATTGTTAGAGTCCCTGGATTCCACTTGTGGTTTCCATTGTTCTCCTGAGGGACTTCAAAGCACATGTAGGACACGAAAGCATAACCTGGAGGGACATGATTGGAAGGAATGGCTTCCCAGATCTGAAAACGAGGGTTGTTTGTTGGTGGTTTTTCATGTCGTGACAGTTAAATACAGATGAAAGTATACCATCTTTTAATGCTTAGGTTTTATGGATCAAAACAGTTTGGAATTATCTGGTCCTAAACATATGTTGGTATCATTTAAATGCATTTGTAGCCGAACAATACATGGCATATTAAGCGGCGTCATCATCTATTCTATTTGACCAGAGTTAAGTCAAAATGTGTGTAGCAAATGAAGTACTCCCTCTGATATAGTAGCTCATGGGAACACCTTTAAAGTATATCTTAAAGGAATCACCCTTCTTTATAACATTGTTTCAGTTCATTAAGGGATGCAAATATGTGTTCATGGAAAGCTTTTTTAAGGTCCCATGCAACATCTCTTATAGACTGAGGTCTGGACTTTGAACTATTTCAAACCTTGATTCTTTTCTTTTTCAACTACTGTATTTGGGATCATTGTCTTATTGCATGACAAAATTTCAGCCACTTTCAGTTGTCAGATAGATGGCTTCCCATTTGACTCTAGAGTACTTTAGTAAATAGAGGAGTTCATGGATGACTCAGTAACTGCAAGGTGTCCATCACAATCCTGTGTTTGTAAAACAATCCCAAATCATCACCCCTCCACTCCAATTCAGTTCAAGTTGGGATTTAATTCTGTTGCTGGTCTTCCGAACACCATTAGTACGATAGACTGCACACGCGCCAGGTCCATTCCCTCAACCACAAGAATATCAGTCTATAAATGTCCAAGTCACCTGTGACTCAGATCCGCCTGCTGAATGTGGTCTTTAATAATAAAAATTTACTACAACAGTGGCTTTTTATTTATTTCACTGGTTTGTCTCTGCACTCAGCCTGTAAATCTCATCCCCTTTTATGGACATTTTCAAGCATTTACCTATGTAGATTAGGGCCTTCTTTTCAACTTACAGAGAAGGTGGTATTCACCAATCTTAAAGGAAAGATACAAACAATTTTGTGGTCTACAAACATGATAGAGGTTTCAGAGATGCAGCGTTGTATTTCTGAACAAACACATCTGTACTACAGTATTCTTTTTACCCCTGACAAACTTGCCAAGCCAGCCATACTTGTTCAGACTTTTTCTAATTGTACTGACATAAAACAACATAACGGAGGGCAAAACCCAATCAAGCTATCTTAAATACAATGCCTGGAGCATAGTAAATTTTTGTCTGTATTCTGTACAGTGTAAATGAAAGAGAACTGATCTAAGGCGGCTCTTATTATTGCTGTTTCTCCTGTTTAAAGTCTCAATGCTAAACTTACAAGCTGCTGGCAATGACCTACAGTTACACGAAATAGAGATTTGAGGAAGCTTTTAAACCTCTGGTCTTCCACCCTATCAGAAAACAAACTTTGGCTTTAGACCTAAAGCACAAAGGGAAGGACTGTGGATAACTCTTTTTACACTCAAGCATTCAATGCCATGTCCGGAAATATCCAGCATGTTAAATTTAGCACTTTCAGGATTAAACATTGGGGCTGTGGTGATAAATATGAGTATTTGCTTGCAATTGAGCTGTATTTAGATGCTACTAATGTTCTTCTTTGCAGCCCTCTGTGTCCCCTTATTTCCCAAAGCTCTGGACACCCTGCAGCAGTCGCTATGGGAACATCCCTGCCAAATGTATGTGCGCATTAGTGGAAAATTGTCGGTCAATACCTGTAGTTTGGTTAGAAGCAGTGAAGACACCAAACATAGTTTTATTTCTTTTTTCTTTTTTCAAACTAAAGAACTTATTTGCTTGACATGCTTAAAAGGTATTATATGTGTTTCTTTGTACATATAAGCATGTCTGTGAAAGAAATTTGAGCTGCTGACCTTTCTGTGCCAGAGAAGCATTGAGTTCATATTTATCCACCAGCAGTTGAACCTGTTCTGGTTTGAGCGGAGGGTAGAGTATCTCATTCAGACGAGGGTCTCGCTGTTTGCTGTTAATGAACTCTGTCATCTGCTCCAATGTGAGGTATGGTCGACTCTTAGCCCCGCTGAGAAGAGGAGAGAAAAGAGGCAATTCAATAAAGGAAGATCAGAGAAAACGTGTTATAAAAGAAAAATGTGGACAAAGCAAAAATGAAAAAACTAAGATATAAGAAAATTAAACGAGGTGAAGGTTATTGAAAGGAAGAGCTTTAATTAAAACAAAAAGAAACATCTTTAAAGAGAGAGCAATAGACATGAAAAGGAGCAGATGATTGAATGTTGTGTTGAGTAAATTAAAAGATTTGATTAAAATTCCTTTCATATCTAAGCCTGTGCCGGTAAATGATCCTCTCCTTATCCTCCTGGCTCTCATGCCATCTCACTTAACTGCGATTAAAATCTAGATTTATGGCCTGGACTGACATCGGTCAGGCTGGCACACGGTCTAAGCTGATGGTCTCAGTCGGTAAGGGCCAAAGGGCAGTTCTACTTCTGCAGCACAAGGGGGCAAAACAACAGGGCCATAACAACACACTTTCCTGTATTAATGAACTTTTTTATGATGGCTTTAATGGATAAAAGCAGGTGTCTTAAAACTGCGAAGTTATACTACCACTGCTAGCAGCCACTATGTGGTTGTCAATCTGAAAAGAGTGCCAGATGGTCCAGAAAACTGATATTCAAATAAAATTCAAATTTTACAAACATTTATTCTCCTAAGCCAGCATTGCAGTTTATACGCCTCTTACACGTCAGAGAAGATGTGGTCCAGCTCAGGTCGAGGGCAGATGTTGCTCAGGAACATGCTGTAAACCTCTGAAGTGAAGTCTTCCTGGGGGATGGAGTCATTCTGCAGACAGAAACATCAACATAGTCATATGAATCCTACATGCGTCCAAACACAAAGATGTGGAGCTGCAGGTGGGAATAAGACACTGTGCAGGAAACTGCAATGCATACATTTCCAGGTCTGTCATCAAATGACCTTAAAACAATATGACTTTGCCTTTAGATGTGGCACGCAGATCCTACTCTGTGCACACAATTATGAGGCAAATTCTATCACTAAGGATTCATTTTATTATTGAAAACGCATCATGTTCTCTAACAGTCTAAAATGTCATTGAACCTCAAACATGAATATTTAATAAAGATGAGTCAGATATTTTCTTTATTAGAGAGATATATGTTTGCAGAAGCTCCATGACATTATTACTTTTTTCTAACTCAATTATTCTTAACTGCTCTTTTAATTTATTAACTTTTAAAATAACTTTCATGTTAAGAAGGGTCCGCAAGTTCTCAGTTTGATTTCAGTCCTACTGACACCTTGTGCTGCAACAGGGTGGCACTGGAGGGTAATGAGTTCCTGGTCGCTTGACATTTAATTTGTCTCTAGTCTTCTGCAGTAAATTTGTGCCTTTTCTCCTTAATGACATTTTTGCCCACCTGTTGAACCTTTATCATAACATAGCATTTTGTAATGTTTGACTTTTGAATGTCTATTAAATGTCTACTTTTAAACTTTCCATCTAAGGTAAGCTACCTAATCATTGCAAAAACCTTGACGTGTGGTGCTATTTACCCCAGGTCATGCTCTGACTCATTATCACCTAAAGATTTTTAAATCCTATGACTTGGCATGAGAAAGCCCTTCTGGAGAAATACTGGCTATCTGCAATGAACACTTCATGGAAACATTATTTTGTTGGCCCTAAAAGATAATTTTTAATATCCTAAATCATACCTACATATCACATAAGAACAAGTCAGTACCCTGCATACTGTGCAAGTGGTTCTTGTATGATGTGCATATGTGCTCGTATTTGTGCAATGTCACATTCCCCTAATTAGCAGTGCATAGCATGTAGTGTTGAACCAAGTCCATTGCAAACTCTAGCATATGTGGTAAACTGTATTGCTGATAAAAGCCTAATGTTTGTGTTGTTTGTGGTTGACCAAATTGTGAAACTGATCAAAATTACTTCAGTGCAAAGGAGTCAAAGCATGCCAGAGTTTATAGTGACCACTTGGGTAAAGGTTTATAAATCACTTCAATTCACTTAGAATCCTTTGTTAGCTTTTGCTGTTAACTGGGTAAATTAGAATTTAATGGGGCGATTAAAGTTATAGCCGCTTTTTTGTTTGCACTTGCTAAACAAGAAGCCAACAGCAATATGTAATGCTTCTCTTTCACTCACCTGGAGGTCCTAGCAATCTTTATGATGAAGACGCCATGAACTGGACTCCTATGCAAAATCTAGGCCATAATAGAATGTAACGGCCAGGCGCAGTCTGTTTATACCAAACATGCGTAGCAACAACACTATGAAAACACCAAAAAGAATGCTTGCAGAAGCAGAGACAATGCAGGATTTCTCATAAAGGATCTTTATCCAATCCAAACATTAAGAAGTTACAGGCTTCCAAGTTTTTCCGTACTTTTATTTGTTTGGCCGTATAGAAGCTTGTCTGGAGCACCAGATAATTTGAGATTTTTGATGAACTAACTAATATTTCTTCAATTCAAAGCTTAGCTCTCTTCTGGATAAGATATAAGGATCTACACTTCCACATACTTTTGCTTTTTTGAAGATATCTAGTGTGTGAGGTTGCATCTAAATTTTGAATATACTTGCATGCTTTGCATCCTTGCTGCATAACATTTGCTATTTTAGTTTGTGTGAACCTTATTTGCCTGCTGCATGTGAGTCTGCAAAGTTCATGGGATTGGATACAAGCAATATAGTTTCAAGTTAAACCCATCATTAGTGAACTTACCATCATTACCAGACTGAACAACGGTGCATGTTAATAAACATTTTCTACATAATTCTGTAACTTTAAGTACTGTTTAAATAAAATAAATGGATCAAACATACTGAGATCTTTCATTTATTGATGGGAAGTTTTATAGCAGACCATCTCCACATGATTACATAACCTAAAATGCAAATAATCAACAGAAGTTGTTGCAGTTTGCACCTGCAGAGTGAGCTATTAGAGCCAAACAGGTATGATAAAGACAGCGTGCTCAGCAGCAGCAACAGCACTGTGCCAGTAAGAAACAGAGCAGAACCAAAGAATATTAGAAAAGAGTGGGAGAATGGGAGGTAAGGACAGATGCGCAGAGGGAGGGGGATGCAGGTCAAGCCCCGCTGAAACTCACTGAGTCATTTAAAAGACCTTGGTGTGAACCATGTTGTTAATGCACTTTTGCCTGTTAATGTGTGTGTTGAGGGATTAGCAGCGATACCATTTAGCTCTAATTACTTGCGCTATGAAATGACAGCAAATCCCACCAGACCTTCATACACCAACATGTTTTTTCCTCTTGCTGTCTTTCTGGTGCTAATTATGCATAGCTTGTTCTACGTGCGTTTTTTTTCTATGTGCATGCGTGTTTATTCTGTTTGTGTTTGGAAAACATTCCTAGTGTCTGCCCTCCTGAGTGTCCATATGTTTCAGCATGTGCTCGGAACTAAATGAAACAGCATTTTGCAACTTCTTGGGATGCAAATTGCTTGCTACTGTACAGTTAGGATACAGACAGAGTGCTGAGAGACTGTTTGCACTTCCATGCATCAGGAGGCAGCGTCTCTCAAGTGATATCGAAAAGAGGTAAAGATAAAACAGCTTTTGTCATCTTTATTGCTCCCATTGGGTCTGTTTGTTTCATTACAACAAGACTAAATCAGTTCTGAGTGGGAAGTCATGCAGACGCCCAGAGAGTATGACTCCAAACAAATGAGCAAAAAAGCAATCAGTTGCTGTTTCAGGAGAATAGATGATGGGCTAAATGGCAAGAGGACAGACTGATGGATGGGGTAAAAGATGAAAGAACTAGGAGACTAAGATAAGGAAGACAGAATGAGATACAGAAGTTATACCCACATGGAAACAGGTTCAGACACAGAGGAAATAAGCAAAGATGTAATATCAAAGAAAAAAAAAAAGAAGCTGCTTCAGTATTATGTTGGCTTACTCTGCCAGAAGGGAGGTTACAGTTTTCCAATGCTGTCTCCACTCGCTTCCTGTCTGCTGAGAACATCCTGAAAATACTGAGAGGACAAAAACACACCCTCATCAGTAATAACAGAAAATGTCACACACATGGAAAAGTCTTCCCTCTGATCCTCCAAGTGTCTTATTCCTGAATTCATCAAAGCTTGAAATTGACACATATTAAGGATATTTTTCATTTCATTCATATCCTGTCGCAGCCTCCTATTGTCTTGTGAGGACATTTGACTGGACAGGAAACACTTAAAGAAAAATTACAAGGGGATAGTTTCTCCCAGCACCAGGTGGAATCTATAGGCTTAAATACAAAAAAATGGGACGTAGGTAATTCCTCTATGACAAATGCAAATGTAATATAAAGTATGCAGAATTAAGGCAGTCGAGGTAGAGAAGAGGAAAGCACAGCCAGCTTAAACTAAAGCAGTCTTACAACGTAACAATTAATTAATCAATTCTCTGTTATTCAGCTTTTTAAATGAGTATTTGGAAGATTGAGTTCCTGATGCTATTTCACTAAAATGTATAATCACTGAGTGACCAAGAAAACTGATGACGATGAGCATGTTCTGCTACATATGCATCAGGATGCAGCATAAATATCTGTAATGAATCATTAGTGCAATATGTGCACTAATGATAATAAAAATACTTGTAACAGTTTGAGTAGATTATACAAACCCAAAAACTATGAACACATTAAGCTACATCTGTTATGCTACCTCTTTAATCAATGCCATCGGAATTACTTCTATCAAATGACAGTGATGAGCTTGTAACGCCACATATCCTGTCTTGGCAGCTGCAGATTCATCTTTCATCTTGCATACACAAACAAAAGAAATGCAGACAGAATATTTATTCATAATCCATGTAAGTTCATCGAAATTACCTCAAACTATTGTTTGAGCTGTGTCCCCGTTCATTTGGCTCTGGAGCTGCATATTGGAAATCACTGAGTAAGAGGTAGCTTTATCTGTGTGGCCGAGCCCTTGCCTTCTGTTTTATTCTTGTTTATACAGACATTAAAATTGATTTACTGCAATGAACTCTGGTTCATTATGGCTACTGCGGGATTGTTTAGGTCTGTTTTAATCATCCATAGTCTACTTTAATTATTTGCTGAGGTGTGTGTGCTAGTGTATGAGCGCATACTGTATGCTCAGTGGGAGAGCAGTGTCAAGCTGACATTAGTCAAACTGACATGTCCTCCCAGCTAGGAGGTTAATTCCCTAAACGGTGAGGAGCATATCTCTGCCTCGTTGTTTTGATACCCACTGCTTGCCTCCGTGGCTCTGAGGGAGGTTATCATAGAAGTTCACTGTTGCCTGCCTGAAAGCTTAACTTGAGTCATAAAGAAGGAGATGGCTGGATATTCAAAGGGATGATGACAAGCACACATCAAAGTATTATGATAAATGTTGGGATATTGTATTCTAATAAACATAAAGTCTGTGTTTGCCTAAGTGCACAAATGCTGAAAGTAAAGAGAAACAGCAGAGCAAACTACTTTATGCATTGATCAAAAGAGTGGAGAGGAAGAGAAAGATGAGTCAGAAAGACTTACTTCTTGACAGGGATTCGTCCTTCCGGGTTGAGCTGCAGCTTCAGTCGAGTGTATCTGGATTGAATGGAAAAATGCCTTAAGCATCATGTATAAGCAGTTCTTCTGTGTAATTCTCTTTCTGAAATGGAGCTTTTTTTGTGGGTGTGATTGCTTAAGTTTACATGTGTAGCTAAATACTATTGATCCTGTCTAGGTGTACAGAATAAAATGGCTGCGTGATGATATACACACTCGTAGATAAACATCTCTTCGCATACCATGAATGTCCATCTGTGTTTACACAACAGGTCAGAATGGTTGTTAATCCCTGGAAAACTCAGGCGTTGGCTGAGAAGAGCCATGCAGCAACCTGGGCTATAAATAGCTTAGCTGCAACAGTAGCTATCATTACAGGCTGGGCTTTAAGTGGCTGTTGGCTAATAATTAATATCCATTACAATGTCCACTTCTTAGGGCGGGCTGACTGCCACAGGCAAAGTCACAGATGACTTTAATAGTTAACGGGGGCAGACGGGTTTTTGTATCAAGCATGTTTTTCTTAAAAATGTGTGCAAAGGTACAAGTCAAAGAGTTCATGTTAAATTCTTTTTCATTTTTACATGTGATCCATTGGCAAACATGTTCCTCTGATTATCAATGTTTGACTATTGAGTGTGATGTAAACTAAACTTTGTGCTTCTGTACTGATCTAAAAAGATCATCTCATAGCAGAGTGCCATTTGAAAACATGCTGGGTTGGAGTTAGTTTCCTGTTGCTAGGAACATTGCCCTTCTATCCTGCCCCCCCAAAAAACATATCACAGCCTTAAGAGCTAGAGAAAATCGACCACATCCGGAGAAACATCAACATCACTTCTGGGATGAAGCCTCCTCATGCTGCAGTGGTTGTAGGGAGGAGTGTTGCCTTATTTGTAAGCAAGCAGCGCACACCAGCTACCACTGTGAGCAACCAACGTGACTGTGAAACCTGCTCTCTTTAATTTTATTCAACTCTCCCTGTGCTATGTAGTCGATGGACACTTTTATTGTCTCATAAGTCAATTAGTCTCCTCAGGGGTGCGAGTTAATGGCTGCTCTTTGCTGATAAACATCAGACAGCTGGGAGTTGTCACCGCTCACAGCCCTGGGTATTCTTTAAAGCAATATCTTTGATTCATATTTGAGCCACACATGCTTCATTCAGTCACTCAGTACCCAAACAAATCACTTGTGGACTATTGATAAGTTTGCTTGTCCCAGGCAAACAAAAGTGATGCCGTAAGTTGTTTGACACAGGTTTTAGGCAGAACCAGAAGAGTGGTGAGGGTGAGTGTAGCCAGAATGGATTAGTTAAGATGTTCCATGTACTGGTGAAGAATCCCATCTTGCATCTAGACTAAACAGAAAACAGTGTCCTCTATATGAGATGTGTTGTTTGTTTTTCCCCGCTGTCCCTGCTTATGTAATATCCAGCACATACCTGCTGTGACCTGTGCGATGAGTGGCATGCTTCTGGCACAGGAAGACCTGATTTTTAATGTTTGTCTCTGAGATTATTGATTTACATTTTTTTGTGTGAAGCTTCCTGGATGTGTGTTTGTGTTTGTGAGTGAGGATAACATACGCTTTTTCAAGGCAGGCTTCTCTGGACATGTTTTGTACCAAAAGGTTAGATGACAGGTTGAACAGCTCTTCTGCCCATTCCTGTAAGAAATAAACACACACAGGGCCATGTGAGAAACATGTGCTTAGTCCCATTGTGGTTACTGCTGTGCACTGTTACTGCTTCACTCATGGTTCAAGAATTAAAAGAAGACATGCTGGTAATTTTGGATTGATCAAGAACAATCACTGTTGTTGTAGCTTTCAGGTTAACGGAACAAACAATAAGTAGGAATTTCTTATTGGTTGTGTTGTGTTTGTTTGCACAGTTTTCACCTTCGCAATTTCTTCTTGAAAGGCCATGAAGTTCAGGTAGGTGATGTTGACCATGTCTGTGCCGCTCACCACGGTCAGCATCCTGTTCTCCATCTTCCCGGCCAGCGTGTTGACATCCAGCAGCTCGCGCAGCTTTGCATCCTTAAAAATGATACACAAATGCAAAGAAGAAAGGACAAAAAAGGGCAATGTCAGACATACAGTAACAAATTGAGGAAGCTATGCTGGTGCATTTCCTTTGTCATAGCTTCAATCACCAGCACCATACATGTAAATCAGCTAGATCTGCATCCGAAAACTAAACGCTAAAGGCTAAACAAATCTGGAAGGGGAAAACGGATGACGTAAAACAGACCATGGAAAAAGACAAGGAATGTTTTTCTGAGGAAGTGAGAGGCAGTGCTGCTCTGTGTCATGAGATTTTTGGCTTTTGGAACAAAAACTGCTGTCTGAATGCACTGAACTGAAGCAAGTTAGCCTTTCAGAGTGTCCGACAGCTGATTTGGCTGATTAATGAGAGGTCAGAGACAGTGTGAGGAGCGAGGTGAGAGGCTACAGCCCCAGTATATTTCAGCCTGACTCAAAGCAGCCAGATTACAGGCCATAAAAGCAGCAAACAGAGTGGGTTAAGCTGCACTATTATAGAAGGTGTTATATTTGTAGACTAATTAATGGAGCTGGAGGCGTTGAAATGATACCAAAAGAATGATGGGTGTACTTATGGGGACAATATGTAACCTTTTAGTGCTTAGAAGCACTAAAGTCCACAAAATGTGTTTAGGGGATTTATGGTGTCATTTATTATGTATTAAAGACCAACAGACAATCCAGAGAGCTTGGTGGTTTTCAAACCTTACATTGTAGTTTGGAAAACATCTTCCTGTCTTGACACATTTTCAGCTTAGCTGTGAAAGATGCAGCTTAAAAGAGCAGCCGTCACAGTTATTCCTTGTGACCGGCCATATCACTGGTCATTAAAAGTCATAAACGGATTCACTAAGTTTAATGTTTCAGTGAGAAGACATTCTTCCCCCATAAGTTATCTTTTAAAATGCTGAAAAATACAATAAAATTATGAGCAAAGTAAAGCAATTTCCAGACTTATTTTATTTTCGCCTTTCTCATCTGATAAATTCGGCATGTTGTTTTAAGAAGTCTCTTCTCTAGGTGGAGAGAAGAGATGCTGGCAACATTCCAGTTAAACCAGAAAAGATCTTTCAAGGATTTGTATTCTTTTGAGGCATTCATCCAGGGTAAACTAATACAAACCAATTTCAGCAAATATTCATTTTTGAATATTTTTGGTGCAAATCATGAAAAAAAAAACTATGGCGCCTCAGAGATGCAAAAGAACAGAATAGCAACGCCATTCCTTTCTCTTTTTCTAGCTTAGTACGCAAGTAGCATACAAAATGGTTTCTCTAGCTTAATTAACACAACAAAAAGCCCTGTAAAGGATTTTGCAGTGAAAGCAAATGAGCTTCCACTAATTTCACCAATCAAAAAAAGAGCATTGTGTCCTGTGTCATGCTGATAAATGTCCTCTACACGTCCCTCACGCCCCCAAATCAAATTGCGAGGCTTAGTGGCGCTCATTATTGTTATCAAGCTGGACTTTTTAAGGCCAGACAGTTTCCCTGTTGAAGAATAGCTTCCTTTTGACAGCCTGATAGTCTGCCTGCATTTCATAAGAGCATTTCCAGATTTACATGGCTAAGTGAGATAACATACAGGAAAAATATAACAATAATATATTTTGGTGTTTGGACTTCTTCACATAGTTACATTTGTTTGGTTCAACCAGTCAACTTACACACGTGCCGATGGGAACAGGAATCCATCAGTGTCCACTTATGCAGTCTGAAAGCCACAGGCTGCATATCAAAGTATAAAAGCCACTTGCAATTTGCAAAAGCCTACAATAACAAACACCCTTTGAGGAATACCCTGGCAGACTGCCAAAGATGAAAGGCTTTTCAGAACCAACAAGATGACAGTAAGATGCATATTTCATTTATTGCAGCGCTTGAACGTCAATACAATTTGATACAGTTTTGATGCTACTTGTAGCCATTAGCTGAACATACAGCTTATCTCCTCGAATACATTCAGCACAGCTCTGATCAGGGTGGGAGCTGCAAGCACACCAGCTGGATAGACATCAGCAGCTGTGATGGGAAAAGACTTGAAGAGAAACAAGCTGATGTCAGGCAGGTGGATACTGCTAGACAGGAGCAGAAGAAGAGGGGGGCGAAATAAAAAAAATATGCAGAAATGATGCCATAAAAAGGAAGAAACTAAAATAGAAAATGGAGCTTAGCCATGTGAGTAAAATCAAATTTGTACTGATGCATTCTGGGAGCCGTTAGAGGCATGCCTGAGGTCCCAGATACCACAAACATGGGGGATTTAGAGGCAAATGCAAGGGTAGGAGGAAGAATGAGATCTGGGATGATGGCGTGGCTGAGAGAAGAGGTTTTGTTTCACAACAAGCTTCACTGTAAGTGCTTTTGAAGACATAGTCAAGGACCATTCAGTGTCTTGTATTTCCTGTAGGGGTATGAATTGGCAAGAATCTGGTGATACGATATGTATCACAATACAGTTGCAACAATACAATATCTTGCAATACATTGTGATACCATAAGTAAGACAATACATTGCAATTTATCAGAATTTAATTGCAAGAAAACTGTAGTAGACTTAGTAAAAACACCAATCTATAATATGCTTGACATCAACTTACTGAATGAGAACAGAGGATCTACATTTCACAACAGAAGAAATATAAACGCTTGCTCTTTAAGTACAAGATGAATAAAGAAATTAAAATCTGACTTATCAGTAAAGGTCTCAAGTAGTTATCACTGTGGATTCAAACATACCACCACTTATATGCAATATAAAAAGTAGGTAGCTACATATATAACAAATAAATTAACAATGATTATACATATATAAAATATATACATTTTTGATTTCAAAGTACTTATCAAAACAAAGTATGCTTGGTGCAAAGTATGCTTTGATTATCGATACAACATCTTGACACGAAATATCGTGATATTTCGGTATATCTGTATTTTTTTACACCCCTTATTTCCAGAGTGAAAGGCTTGCCGCGTATCTGAGTGTTCATGCCTTCAAGGATGTGATTAGTCAGGCTTTCATGGTGCACGTTAGCAGCTGCAGTGTGTCTACATGTGAACTGCTCTTAGACACCTAACATTCAGGTGAAGCTGCAGCCTGAGGAATTACAGAGGCTTTCTCTGCCTGCATTAGTTTGTCACAGTGCTCCATCTGTCTGTGTTGCAATCTGTGGCAAAAGGAAGTGATTCAGAGGGGCAAAGAGAAGTTAGCCCCACTCCAGGTCATTAAACCTGCTGCACGGTACCAATCTGAACTCCCAGACACATGCGTGCCAGCTTTGACAAGCAAATAGTCACACATGCACACACATCCACACGCATGAAACCGCATTCATGCAAGCTCAGATCGAGACACACGTACACACAACTGAATACAGTTGTTTGTTCTACTGAACATACGTGCGGGGACATCAGATCAAAGGAAATGTCAACATAAATGATAAATGATGACCCAGCTACCAATAAATATGCCACTCAACAAGAACTGGGTAGATGATCTGAAGAACCTGGTTAAAATGAAAATGTGTATTTCAGCTTTTCTCATCATCATCATTACTGTTTACAAACAATCATTACAATTACAATCAGAGATGAAATTATGGCCACCGAAGCTGCACCAAGCAGAAAAACCTGCTGCAGATCTTTGATTAAAACAATGTGCTGTCTGTTAACGTACTAATTCCATGCAGTTTCTTCTCTATCTTGACACGAAATGTATATAAAAAAACATCATGTTCTAAACGCAACATTCTGCTTAATGTTATGTAAGAATGCGAAATTTGATTTCATTTAACAGGATTTATAAGTGTTAAACAAAATAACATCAAGAAAGAAACCTAGAATAGTTTTTAGTGTTATCTAGGAAAAATAGTTGTAAACATTGCTAAGGCCTTAAAATCTCCCTATCTGTCTTGCATTAAACCATCAAGGCTGAAGAGTCACTCACGATCCAGTGACTTTTACTTCACCATTAGCGCTAACAGAAAAACTGTTCAATCAAACTGAATTTCTCATCATTTCATTCAGCGAATCTCCCAGTGATTTGTTGAAAATCAAGCATATTAGGACGGATGGGATCTGGGATGGTGGCGGGGGCTGAGGGACGAGGATAGTTTTGTCTCACAGGGTTCACTGTTAGAGCTTTTGAAGACCAAGTCACCCAGGGATTTGTTAGAAATCCATCATATACGTCAGCATTTGGAGGAGCATGTCTTAACATCGGAGCAGCATTGCAGGCATTATAACAAGGGTACCTCTTCGTCTAGTGCTGGTGAGCCTTCTCAGCTAATAGAGCAGCATGATGCTGCAGGGCGTGGAGGCAGAAAAAAACCTTGGGCTGTTGAAGGGAAATTATTTGGTATCAAGCTGGGATTGTTGCAATTATTTTGCCACACATCTACAGAGCAACCTAATGTTTTATCATTTGTATACACACATGCAGCAACAAATATCAAACGATAATTTGGTGGCGTAACTTTTAAGTGATTTTATTCTTGTTAAGTTTTGTGTTCATGTGTGTGTGCCTGTTTGCTATTAAATGTATGTCCCTGTTTATAAGCCTGTGTGAGTCAGAGTCTACAGAGCATTTTGCCCTCAGCTAAGCTAATCCTAAGATGACTCCCTCTCCTGGCATTGCAGTCATTTATTTAAGAGGGTCACGCTGCATCTGCAGAGCATGTTTTAAACATTAGCCACATTATAACTTACACAGACAGAAAGCACTGAAACACTGATCCCATTAAAAGAAAGAGCCCCATCTTTGTCACCACTCTGTAGTTGGCTCCCACAAATGGCCTACCTAATCCTCTACATGCAGTCACGTGCACTCCCAGACATGCATGTGCAGTCAGAAAAGCACTGACATCACATTCTTCAAATATGCAGATCCTCAGGATGCAGTCCACGCACACTGTAAAAGTTGAGGCAGTTTAATGCCCTCGTCTTTAATGGCGGTGTATCATGGATGGAATTTGCCATGCTATGCATCCTTCATGAACTCTTATGGAAAAATGTAGATCCAAGTAAAATATAACCAAAACAAAGCATTGCAGTATAGCAATCACAGGTTTACATCTTAGGAAATATAAGAACTGAAGCCAAATGGACTAAAAAAAAATTAAAAAAAAACTTTGATATGCACATGGCAGGGAGCTACAGTTTGAAACATTTCTGCTGCAAAAAAACACCATATATAATTCAGCTTTAAAGCTTTTCTTGTGATCAAACGGTCTGCCCGGTTCAGCCTCAACACCAGCAGTGCTTTATATGTGTATGGGTGAAGTGTCTACTCCCATTATAATCCTGCAGTTTCATATTTTAAACTTATTCAGTCTGGAAATTGCTTTGCTAACTTTTCAGCTTGGGGTGAAACTCAACCACTGAACAGCACACTGCGTGCAGCCCAAGGATAAGCCACGGATAAAAGACTCACAAACAACTGCATTGTAAACATGATCAAAGAATGCGTATGAGAGTTGAAGAGTATGGGATGCAAGGTGCAAGGGAATCAGAGAGGGATCAGGAGGGAGTCTTTGATTCTGGGGCGCCCGCCTCCCTCTTTCACGTGCTGTCTAAATCCTGCTGTCATCCTCCCTCATCTAGTAGGGCGAACAGTCTCTGGTTCTTTTTATTAATCTCCCCTGGTCATAATTCATTTGAGCCCTCAAGTGTCAGTGGAGGCCGACCACCACAGCTTCATGAGGCAGAGAATTGCCCACAAGGCCAGGAGTAAAAGGTCAGCGCCTCATCAGTCAGATGTCAGGTGATGTATCACTGACCTCAGTACAGAACTGACCGTGCACACACTTGGCTTTGAGAGTGCATTTTCTACAGGTGCAAGTCACAAAATGCCTTTTTGGATTGTTTGTTTCCAACTGAGGGTGACAAAATGATGTACATCTTTTAAGAGGATAATTTCTGAAGATGCAATCACATTTTTCTGTTTATTCGTAAGAGAGTAAAACACTGGTGATCAAAAGAATATCATCTTGGAGGCTTAGAATGGATTTAGAATAGCAAAAATCCCATTCTGATTAAGGGTTTGGTTCATCATGAACACTCAACATGGATACATTTGTGAGTGGTGCTGTGTCACTTCTGCTCAGTCATTCATTGAAGCACAGGTTGAGAAAATGCGTGGGTGGAAGTTGAAAGCTCATATGGACTTAACAATCTCTCATTCCAGCTCTCCAATGGGGGCATTTCATTAACCCCGAAGCAGTGAGACATGAAGCAGGAGATGGAGGGGTGGACAGAGGGGAGACAGAGAGCAGATAACGCGCCATTTCCAAAATGCCAAAACATCAGCAATAACTTGTGCTGACAGGGACTCATTTTTATGTCTTGGGGAAGTGGTCCAACATTCAAACTCAGTGCTAATCATCTCATGACGCACAGTGGAACTGAGGATCAAAGACTATTAAAGGGAAAGTGTAAAACTCATTTACATACAGAGTAGTTTCATAGTCTTTATACGTCTAATTTTATCACAAATATTTTAAACATAGACTTCAGAACCTTATTAGAATCCTGACTTGTACTGGTCTGACTTCATTCAGCTGCAGGGAGACTTTGTCAAACTTTCATTATGTCTGAAGGGCGGCTGGACTCAGCACTCCAGGTAATAATGTATATGAGAAAATCTGAGGTATGTTTTATGCCTCATTCCAGAAACTTATAATTTAGTAGATCTACTTGTTATTCCACCTCCAGTGCACAGACTAGGGGGATTTCTAGAATCCTAATAAGATAAGGACACTAAAACCATCTGCAGCTCTCTTCTGTGCAAATCCCTTTTTCAGAAAACACTTGTTTCCTATACAGCACCTAGTCATTATTTATAATTTCCATCCATCCATCCATTTTCTGTACCGCTTAATCCATGCAGGGTCGCGGGTGGGCTGGAGCCTATCCCAGCAAGTATCAGGCGAGAGGCAGGGTACACCCTGGACAGGTCGCCAGTCTGTCACAGGGCTATTTATAATTTCTTACCATAAAAATAACAGTAACAAATAAAACAAATCAACATAGAACCAGTCAAATTAACATAAAGTCTTGCAGAGCAGCCAGGGGTTAATCTGGCATATCTACTTTGAAGAGGAATACAAAAAATAAATAAAAACTTACAGGTCATAGGACTGTCCAATCTTTCTTTCTCTATAATTCTCCATGCCATCAAAAGATGCCTTTTTAAAAGTATGTACTAAATGAACATGAAACAAACTACTGACTGTTCTCTACTCCACTTTGGCTGGCAACTGCACCCTCTTCTTTCACACACACACACACAGTAAACAGCAAGACGCCATGGTGCTGCTAACAACTGCGCTCATTGCTATCAGTGCCATAAAATCCCAATAAGAAGCCAAATGAAACATTTCACTTTGTTTCAAAGACTGGGTTGAAAATGATTTGTTTAATGTAAACTATACATGAGGCCAGATTCAGAAGACTTGGGGAACAGCAGGAACCAAGAAATGAGTAGCGATGATCACATAAACGCATCCAGAAACACTGTTACAGACATGAACAGAATTTATTCAGCCATCTTAGAATAAACAACCTTACATCACGCAAATGTAAAGTTCAATGATATAAACAAATACAAAACTCCAAATTGTGCATACTTAGAAGTTGTTGTTGGAGGTCAATCTCAGCTTTTTAAAGACTTCCGGTGCTGCACAAGCATTAAATGTTGTGCATAAATCATGGGACTCTCCATCATTGTCTGAGCTGTTTCTGAACATTAGAATAGGTTGATGAAGAAATCTATCTCATAAATGTGATTTTACTCCTGACTTCTGAGTAGCTGATTTAATAAGTGTGAAATCTAAAGGGCTCAAATATACCAAACATGTACCGATGTTAGACAACGGGGTCTAGGAAAGTTTGAAAGACAAACAAAAAAAAATCACCTGCCCACTACACAGTGTTTTAGTAGAATAAAAGAGCCAGAATCTGACAGCTGTTGACAGCTGTGCCTGCAGCCTTGGCCAAGAAATGGCAGAAACCCCCAATTCAGTCTGCTGCCTTGCTTATAAAAAAACGGCTGACATCTCATTCAGGCTGCTAGGTCTTTGAGGAGAAACTCAGTCTTCTCTGGAAACATGAGGGGATGCTTGACAACATTTCACCGCAAATCGCAGACCTGTCTTTGAACATCTAAATCATCTGCTTCGGTTGTCACTCACCACACGCTGTCACAAACTACAGGCCACAGATGACTTGTTTGTACGAGCTCCACTTTAAAAAAAAAACAAAAAAACAACTATCTCATCAATGCCCCTATCATTTATAAAAAATACCTGCTGTGATTTATGAGATATATAAAATGATATTTTCTTTATTTAATTTCCAATCTTATCTTTGAAATAACTTTTAGAGGTTCGAGCATGCTAAACAAATGCTTTTCTAAACAATACAACAGAGTTTTGAAAGAAAAGTAAGAGAATAATCTCTCTTGACTCTGCATGATGACTGCAGGGCTTTGAGGAAAATACTTGCAATCCTCCAGAAACAGGGAGGAAATTGGACAATCTGCTTTGCTCTGGCATCGAGATCGCATTAAAAGCACACGAGGAGCAGTTATTGCAGTTCTGCTAATATGACAAGAGATGCACTGACCCACTTATTTATGGGTTCTTATCCAGTTCTGATACCTGTATTTGGATATCTGTAGACAGCAATGCTGCCAGATGCCATAATTCTATAGTGGATTTATAGCTTTATTTAACTTTTCATCACACATGATTACATTAGGATTGTTAGAACCATCTCACACAATCACATTCACATCCTTTTCAGGGTAGATGGTACATGTATGCGTGAGAAAGACAGAGAGAGAGAGAGAGAGAGAGAGTGAGGTTGAATCAATGAGTTCTACCCAGCTCCACAGTAATGTGTGATTTTATAATTTTGGCTTATGAAAAATTTACAGGCTGCAAAATCTGACAGTTTTTGAACATGGAGTTGGAAGAACTGGAGCAAGTTCTCTGCGGTACAATCCCTTTAGCCATTGGGCTGTCAGTGTGCTTTGGAGTCCACAAGCGAGTATCTACTGTGTGCATTTTTGTCTGTGGTTATTAAGGTTGCTCTTATCTTTTTCTAGTAGTGGAATCATGAACTGTATTGTTTTACAAGCCAAATTACAGAAAGATTGCGACACATGACAAATGTAGAATATAGGACACAAACAATAATTGCACGTGCTTTTGATTTGGGGCTTCTATGTACCGGTGTCCAAAGGCTAAAGTAAATAATGGATTACTGTTAGGAAAAATTCCCGATGAACCACAGACACTCAGATCAGGTAGAAGCTGTTTTACTTCGCGAAGGAATACAT
>JAOXYM010000024.1:7787886-7798591 GCA_028567055.1 Leptatherina wallacei | reverse complement strand
AGTGTGTTCAGTGGGAGGCTGCGTCAAGTCCGTTGTAAGACGGAAAGGTACCGGAGATCATTCCTGCCAGCAGCCATTACCCTCCGGAACAAGGCCCTATCTTCACCTTCAAATTATTTTTTTTGTATCATTATTATTATTTAAAATAAATAAATAAATAAAAAAAAATACCCTGCTACAACAATAATTTCCCTCTAAGAAGGATAAATAAACTATATTTCATTCTTTCATTTCATTTCATTTATTAAACATAATCAAAAACAGAATGTCATGTCTCTCGATAACACTCTGAAGTAACCAGTAGATCTCAGAAAATGTCACTCCAATTATGATACTTAAACAAACTCCTAAGACTGACAGAGAGATGTGTTTTCAATCTAACAGAGAACAGGGACGAGAGACAAGTGTAAAAAAACCAAACACCTCAAACACACACCTACACAAATATAGTCACTGCTGCCTCATCCTCCAGTCCAACTGTAAAAGCTGAAGTATTAACTCTTCCAGGGATTCTCCCAAAAAAATGAATGATCCGTTTATTCATTCACACGTATATAAATATTTCTTACAAGATTTTACTGACTATGTTTTAAATAATCTACTTTACATACAAGGTCATTGATAAAAATGCTGCATCATGTCTTAGATAGCCCACTATCCTGTGTTTCAGAGGTAGAGCCTTCAGCTTCCAGGCTCCTCTCCTGTGGAAATAACTCGTTGTTGGAATTCACGAGACATACTCTCTACTTTAAAGATCAGTTTTAAAACTATTCAAGTCTTAAATCTTTTAGAGGGGACCCCAAATCATCCCTTAGCTTCGCGGCTATAGGCCCAGAAACCTGGTGAACCTCCCATGGTGCAGCTCTCTTTCGCTAACAATGAATTTGTATGCAAAGACTGCATGTCACTAACTCTGTAGTTTCTGCTCTTTCCTCTCTCCGCTATCTCTTTGTGCAGGTATCTCTGGCTCCATAGCTGCATGCTTCTGATCAATGTTAACTTGCCACACCAACCTGCTTAGTGTTCACTGTTTGCTGTTTGGCAATGCATATATATATTTTCTCTTTGCTCTCTTTTCCCACCAACAAGTAGAGGCAGACTTCCCCCCACCCCGAGTCTGGTGCTGTTGGAGGATTCTACCTGTTAAAAAGAACTGTTGCCAAGTTCTTGCTCAAGTGGGAATTGTTGGTTTTTGTTCTAACTATGTAAAAAATCAAAACAAAACAAAACCTAAGAAGACATATGTTGTGTTGTGATTCTATAAAGTTGAAGAAACTAGAAGAAGTGTGAACATTTTTAGCTGAGACTATCATTTGATAAACATTTCCTGTCAAAGGAAAACCATCTTTTCCGCTATGTTAGCTCTCACTTGTTCAGGGATAATCGTTTGAGATAATTACATAGATTCTGAGACGCTCATCTGTGAAACCCCAACCCCCTCCCCCCACTTCTCATCACAATCTCACTTTGCACTAAAGAAATAACCAGACAGTCCCAAAAGAAAATCCTTTTTCAATAGTTTTTCCATGAATTAAGCACTTTCAAATGCAAATATAGGGTCAATCTATACAATGTAGTCAAAAAATGACATCCTAAGCAACAATTAGGATCCCTGCCTGATAGTTGGAAAACAACAACTGGTTCAATATATTGACAGTGACACACTGATTGAGCTGCATGGAAGAAGAGCTAAATTGAGACATAAGTCAACAGAGGGCTCTCAAACAGCCACTGATTGTGGACCTATGGAGCATCATCTGTCTGTAGAATTTTTTTTTGCAGATTATATATAAGAGTCATGAGTGGTTTAAAAAAGCAACCACCTAGAAAGAATTACATATCCGTCTGATTTTTATCTTTAGTAGTAAAACGTCCAAGTAAGTAATAAGCTGCCAGATAAAATAGGCTCCTTGTACAGCACATATAATTTATCGGACCTCATCTGTTACAAGTCTTCAGAGTTAGAAAGCAATCAGAGAAGCATAAAAAGTTGCCAAATTCATTAGCTTAGAAAGGATATGCGCTTGAAATAATGACCTAAAAGCAAAATAATTGGTTAAAAATCCAGATGTTGTTCCTTCAAAAGAGTTGTTATAGCCAAGAATGAACAAAAACAGGATAAAATATAGAAATGCACACCATTTGTTGCGTTGATTACCATTAAACTAAAAGGTTACCAAAGCAAACATGTATGGGACATGATACGTGTAGGAAATGAAAGAGTACTCAAGTTCAACTGTTCTGTCCAAACTCTAGAGGCAAACCATCAGGGCCACCTAGGCTCTTAGAGAGGGCTTAAAAGGGTATTTTAAAAGGGATTTGTTTAACATCATCAATCATAATAATATCATGGAATTCATTTACATTAACCAAACCAAATGTTTCTGAAAAAAACAATATGCTTGAATTGGACCATTCAGTTTGTGCTGAAAGAAGTCACTTTGTTCCCATAAGAATGGTTTGTGTTGCTGGGTAGACAATGGGAAGTGTTCAGCTTTGTGACTAGAGACCCTCTGCATCTCTTAATTCTTTGAGGAATATACTTGAACCAAACAATCAAGTCTTTTGCCTTAACAGGTGGTCTGTGTAAACACAACATATATGACAGATTCTGCCTCCTGTGTGAGAATCCCACCTGAATGCAAGAAAGTATGTTTTTTTTTCTCTCAAAGAGGAAACAAGATAAGGCAGGGCAAGTTAATTTGTTTAACACGTTTCATACATAAGGCAGCCCAATGTGTTGGGGGTGGCCAAGTAGGGATGACACAATTACAGATTTTCTTGGTAGACATGATATATTATGGAAAGTGATGATATTGAGGAATCTTTACTATTAATCAATTGTGGGGTTTAATACTGTGATTAAATGGCAAATTAAGTATTCATGACACCCTTAAGGGTCATTGGGTCAAGATTCCGCATGAACAGTTCAGTCTGTTATTCAATAAGTGAAGACAAAGCTTTCCTTTACCTTATGAAGTGAAGACATTCATCTTTCATTTCCAAAAGAAAGATGAATGTCTGCGTTCACACAAATTTCTCTTCACCAACTAAATGCTGCCTCTATTGGCAGCAAACCTCACTCTCTGTTCTGAGAGCTCCTGTCTCCGCTGTTGCTTATTTGATCAGCTCCAGTTCCATCGAGACAACCTTTTGCTGGGTTAACAAAATGTCACATCTGATTTGTGCATCAAATGACTTGTGCATAGGTGCCAAGTCCCTCTGAAACAGGCTGATGCCAGCATGGTGACAAAAGAAAAGGCTCATGGCATGTAAGGAGTCCTGCCAGAAATTCATTTCCATTTCGATGGTTTTTGGTACTTTTGTTCTTCCAGGACTTCGATGTTAATCGTCTCTCCTCCAGTGACGAAGGCCAAAATATTATCACTGTAATCTGAGCGGACACAGACCCACAAAATGTTGCCATTTTTTTATGCCGTTTTGTTCATTCATGTTTTGTGATTAGTTCATTTATTTGAAAAAAACTGCCGATCTTTTCAAAATCCTGCTGCTTTACACACACAATATAATTGACCAATCTTAGAAGTTCTCTTTTTGCATCTCTTTTTTAAAAAAGCCCAATACAGTTAACTTAATAAGAACAGATTATAGGCTGCTGGAGCTTCTTTATGAAGCTTGGTGTGATGGGTATTTTGCAGCTGCTTTGGAAGATCCACAAAACTAGCAAATACATTTATGCTTAGTTCCTTCTTTTAAACTAACAGAGAAAATGATTCTCTTTCCCTCAGTAACAAGTTTGAGACATTCCAGGTACAAATCTGCTGGAGGAGGAAACTTTACCTGCACAGGTGCACCATTGTAGTCATTCTGGCCTTTTCAGCAAGATAGTAATCTTTGGATCCACATGGGAAACTTTGCCTCCACACTGACACAGGCCTCTCTGTTCATCATTACAGTCTCTGTTTCATCTATTCATTCAGTCAGTCATGTTTTTCCTCATTTATCCTGATACAGCAGCTCAGTCTAATCTTAGCTGAGAGCAAGACAGCTCCTGAGGAGGTCCAAAGAGAAGCTGTAGACGTCAGCTTGGATTTCTCAGCAAGTGGTAACGAGGTGACCATGTCTCACACTCTGGGAATTCATCTGTGTATGGGAATTACCTATGCAATTGACTGGAGAATCAAACCCAAAGCCATCAGAGGCCATCATGCTTGCCTTTTCTTAGCTCCTTTTCTGTGACACGGCCCCCGGCTCTCATTCCCTGCGCGCCAGGAGGTTACAGCAATGCGTGACACCGATCAATTGCTTGTCTTTGGCTGATGAAGAATGGAGCTGCAGTGTCTTTCATGAAAATCAGTCAGTCAATATGCCTCTTTACTTTAATCACCTCTTTGTGCAAGCTGCCATTTGCCCTGTAGCCAACCCCCCTGATGAAAATAATGGTCAGGAGCAATCATATCCAATCTCTTCTTCATATATTGGCAACGACTAAACAAACTAGTGTATCCGATTGAAAGTGACAGAATAGCTGAGGAGACAGAGTGTAAAATGGGAGGGGATAATGTATGCTTAGATAGCATGAAGCATGTATATTTCAGTGACCTCCATGAAAGTTTCAGAGGTATGACTGCATATGTATGCTTGACTCATGTCTAAAATGGGAATGTGTGGGAGTTTTCTCTCCAGACCTGTCAACAGGCAGACATCTTCATGCCTTTGTGAGCTAAAATGTCCCCAAGCTGAGTCTGTTGGGAACGAAGAGTGGCCCATACTTCATTCCATTCATTCATATTTTCCCTTCATTCTTCCATTTTTCCATTCATTGTAATGTCTTCAAATTGGAAAATGATCTCCTGTTACATCAGTACTGACAGAACAACATTAAATCTATATGCAGCATCAATGATCAAACAGATTAATCGATTTGTTTGACAATAGCTGGAACATGTCTGAAAATCAATTCCTTTCTTAATGTCATTTCTATAAGCAGAAGTGCCATAAGTTCACTTCAACAAGCTTCCTATTCTCAATTATTATCAATGTCTGTGAGAACAAACTGGATATATTTATGCTTTGGGGGTGTAGGTTGGACAAAATATGAAATTCTCTGTGATGGTTACTGAAATCCTGTATCAGTTAGATCTGTAAGTGACCTCTTTGGTCAAATGGTTAGATCAAATGTTTGCCAGCATTTGATAGTCATTTCTCTGAAGCATTTTGGGCACCTTTTTAAACAAAAAGCAGCTCGTACAAGACCAACAAAACTCAGCATCCGGGCTTGCTAGTCTATCATATTGGCATGCGCATCATTACACGTTCATGTACAAACAGTCACATCAAAGATACAAATGTGATTTGTTGTTTTAACACAAAAGGAAAATAGAGATAATTATTTTCTATAACTCATCTGTCTTATCTGTGAGAACTCTGCTTTGTCTTGAAGAACGATCTATCATGACAAGTTGAATCTTTGATTTTGGCCTGAATTTGGTAAAGCAGTGGTCAGAGCGCTCACATCCATTTTATTAAGGAATCAAAATAAAAAATAAAAAAACTACAATAGAAGTAAAATACCCATAAAACTCTCAGAGTAAAGGTTGTTTTTGCTTTTGCAGACATGGTTAAAAAAAAAATCCTCACAATTGAAAAGTTTCGTTTTTCCCCACACACGAGTTTGATCTAGAATCTGAGCAAAAGTTACAGTCCTGCATGCCAACAAAGGTCTATCTCTCATTTGTTTTTATAGATTCACACATATGAACACAGACACACACTCACTATTCCTCCTTTCCAACCTTTCTACAACAAGCCTTCAGAGGGACTCACTACCATTGATTGTCTTTCTAAAGTTTCCTTTTGGATTCAGCTGATCATCTTTCAATCACTGCTCATTTCAGTAAAAGACCCTCTCAAGGATGTAATCATAAAAAAACAAACAAACAAACAAACAAACAAACAAACAAATAAAAGACTTTAAGTCCACAATTTCAAAACATTGCCACTAACATAGAACAAGATGGCTGCCAGCGTCCATCTGATTAAACCTCATGGTTAAGCACTCACCCTTGCATGTCAGCCTGTAAGCACATGACACAACTGTTTGTATTTGGCTGCAGGTCACAGTGGAGTTGTACTGTAGATGAGAACCACGGTTTGAATTACAGTTTGTGTATATATTTGAGAGAGATTTATATATATATATCTCTGTCTGGAGCACAGGCTCGTGACATTACACCACTGAGAAACACTAAATAAAACCTCCACCTGATATCTTTACACAGGGACAGACAAATAAAGCAGTCGCCATGGCAGTGGTCAGCTGAAACTTGGCTTTCCTGGATCAGCATGATTAAGTTAGAGTTTATGTTGTGAAGGTTGAATTATTTCTATGTAAAACCCATATTTATCCTTGGGAATCACTGCCAATGCAAAAATTTGAGACTGCTGTTAAAACTTCTTTTTCTGAGTCTTCTATTGCATCCGTCACCCTATTTTGTTTTGTGTTACATCTGCAAAAACCTGTATCGGCATTGCAGTGTACAATACAGCACACAGTCTACCAGGCACAGAAGAACTCATGTTATCTAATATTTCCATGCTGTCTCAGCTATTTACAGTGTAGCACTGTCCAGGGTTACACAAAGGCATTGTACACTCTTAATAACAACTGATTTGAGAGGCTGCGATTGTTGTAGTTGGGGCAAACGCTATGACCCTTCATCATAAATATATGTCGGATTGTATAGAAAATGGAAGTAAAATTAACAAAAAACTGATCTTGTCTTAGTTTGTACAAGCAAAATTAAGAAAATTTGAGTTATTTTGTTAAGATTGAGCTCCAAAGTGACGAAAATAAATTCCAGGTCGCTGATATCATGTTCCTGCTTCTTGGTCATTGTCTAAATGCCATAATCGCTATCTAAACACTGATAACACAGCTTTTTAAAATATGCACTGAATGACTACATTACAACAGAATGACCTGCAGTGGCTTGCTGTGTTCTTAAAGAAGGCGTTTAACCCTCGCTGCTAAGGGACACGCAGCTTTATACGACTCGGTTGGCCAGACAGAGCAGTGGTAATAATGGCCTGCTGGCCTCTCCCAGATCCTGTTACACTGCTGGGGACACACAAGCTGCCCTGTATTTAGCAGCAATCCTCTGTGCTGCAAGCTTCGACTGTCGCAGAGGTACTGGTGACTTCCTTTCACCTTACAATCAAAGTCAGGGGGAACAGACAGCTCATGAGGAAATG
The DNA here is from genome assembly GCA_028567055.1 of Leptatherina wallacei. Lineage (NCBI taxonomy): Eukaryota > Metazoa > Chordata > Actinopteri > Atheriniformes > Atherinidae > Leptatherina > Leptatherina wallacei. Next base: position 7,791,376 of record JAOXYM010000024.1, on the reverse strand, counting down.
AACACTTTGAATCTACTGCAGAGAAATGTGGAGAATTGAATGTACTTATTAAGAATTGCTGCTGCTTTACTGCACATTATTCCCACAAAATCACTCTTATTTCTCTTCTTCATTTAGTATTTTTTCTGCATGATTAGCTCAGTGATTGTGTTTTTAAGCTTTATTTACAGGCTGTGAGAAATTTCAGTTGCATCAGTCCAGGCAATCCACCTGCTGTGACAAGACTTAATCATCAATTTGTTTTAATCACTCTTTTCACAATAGCTCTCACATTGCCTCTGTATGTGTGAAAATCTTCAATATTACAACCAAGAGGAAACTACATTTTTAATGTTTCCCTCTCTGTGTTGTTATATATGAAACTATATGGTCAGTTACACTCAGTCTGTCAGTAGTGTGCATCATGAAGGGCTAAGCTATGAGTCTCATGTCTTCTTTGACATTCACAACAATATATTCAGCAGCATGTCAGTTATCAGACCACATGCAGTCTGCACCGTCTGCCCTCCCACAGTGTAATGGTGGCTGTTCTTGATGTCTTATTCTATCATAAAAATGGGGGGGATAAGAAAAACAAGTCTGCAGAGCACAGCACTAAGTCATTAAAGTTTTCTATTTGCTATATGTATATTACAGCCTGAACATCTAGCAGGACATTTCCTTGAATCTTATTTGTTTGGCTGACAAAGCGGCAGAGAAAAATCATGTAATTCCGTCTGCCTGACATCATTGTAAGCAACATGGTGAGATGTTGATTACATTTTCAACTTTAACTCAGATGGAAGAAGAACTTTTGAAAGCAGGACAAAGACCGCCTTACATTGCTCCCCACATAGCATGCAAAGTGGCAGAACAGAGTAAAAGTTACCTAAGTGTAGGAAGGTAGAAGCTAATTATATAGTAAGGTGTATATAAAAGATCAGAGATGTGATCAGAGCTGCATGGTTGCTGCTGAGAGGAGGGAACATGCTGTGCAGGAACAAACTAATCTGATTTAATAAAGAGACAGTATAAATGGATGCTTTGGAACAGTGGGAACTATGGCAGTGAACAGGAGCTTTAACACGGATAAAATGGGGATTTAACTCAAATAAATAGTTCTATATATAAAAAATTTATACATACAGATGTTGCTTTCAGTCTGAAAAGTAAAGCCAATGTTCATGCCTTAAATATAAATTCTATTTAAAGCCCAACAGGGGTTACTTCTGCAGGTGCAAAACAGGTAATTTCATATAGAAGTCTTAGGCCCTGATTTACTAGGATCCCAAATACCGAGCGCAAAACAAATTGTGCCGCAAATAATTTGCACCTGTTGTGTTTCCATGATATGCGGGTGATCTACTAAGATTTTTTGCGCTATTGATAATGGGTGCAAACAGCCTAATTTAAATGAGGATTTAGCAATTGATTCGCTCTGCAGAAGGAGAGCAAAAAAGACGCAAACGGAAAACAAATGGAGATTGAGATATTAGAAGAAGAGGCAAATAGAAGTATAGCAAAGACATCTTAATGTGACCAGAAGGACTGCAATATGGGAGGGTATTTGCCAAAAAGTAAAACCAGTCGGAAAAACAAGAACACCAATTGAGGTTAAGAAAAGATGGCAAGATATCAGATGAAGAAGATAAAAAAGCTCATAATAAACCTTCTGTGATTAAGACAGGTAGGGGGCCAACAGAAGAGATCCCTCTGACTAATATTGAGCAACATGTCCAGCTCACTTTCTGTGAGGAGCAAATAGCCTAACTGGAAAGCCGGGGTGTGACACGCTAGAGCTGGTTGTATGTGCACAATTGAAACATGTTCTGTTAATGACGTCATAGTTGTTTTTGACATAATAAATATAAACACGCCTCCTTTTGACGTTTGTCTAAGCAACAGGTGTGATTTTAACATTCAAACAATTGATCTGTTTTTATGTAAATATTTGGTTCCAGAAGTTCAGCCATCGCCACCCACCGCTCATGAGAAAATATTCTGAATCAGACTGATGCTCATCTGCAATTCTGCAGCTTTTAGCTGTTGTCTCTCATCCAAGCTGCAGCTGTTTGTGCGCATCTGAGCCAGTTCACACCTGCCTTCCAGAAGAGATTAATATAGGCGCAAAAACAGCGCAATCAGTTCCACGTTTAGTAAGTCATGTTGCGTGTACAAAGCTGATTTATTTGCATCTCCTCCTCCGAGTATATTGCGCCTTCTGTCAGAAACGCCCAGACTGCATATTCATGCAAGGCAAAAGCGCAAAATGCATTGCAGTGCGATTTTGCCCGTTTTGCGGGCGCATTCCTAGATGCGCCAGGTTGGTAGATTGGCTGCAGCATGTTTTTGCGCCCGTTATCAAGTTTGCGCGTGTTTTAAGAGGCACAAACCATTGATAAATCAGGGCCTTAGTATTGCTTTATTTAAGGGTTTATGGATTCAACTCTGTTTGATCATAATACTGAAGCATTATGTCCAATTTTACACTGTTTAGAATATAATTGGGTAAAAAGGGGGATCCCTAACACAGTAGACTTATCTTGTGACTGACAAGTTTCTGCTTTTTGGATGTTTCCACTGCAAGATCCACTTATCTTACGCATTTAATAAAATAAAAAGAACTGCTAAAAATGTAGCAAATTAAGCATTTATACGAAAATGAATGACATTTTCTTCTCTATTTAGTCTTTTTCAGCTTATGATGAAGTGACTTGGCATAATTTAATTATCCATTTATGCACTCTGTCACCAGCATATGTGAGTCATAGATATCATTTTAATATTACATAGTAATTGCAGTTAGGAAAGTTAAGTTTTGGCACACTGGTGTTTAGAAATTCATTATCATGATGTAACAGGTATCTAAGATTTATAAAGCTACAATGCAACAGTGTTTGTGGCTGAGTGTCTCACATAAAGCAGCACTTCAAATCAGATTGTGACAGACTTTGATTTCTTTTTTTCAGACATTTGTTTGAAAAGATTAGAAATGAATTACACTGACAAAGATAATCAAAATTTACTAAAATATATTGTGTTTGGAGGGGGCACAGTTGCAATTGCATGAATGCACTCATCATTAAACAGAACTACGGATATTTTACACTCACATACACACAGACACACTTATTCAATAACACACATGATTATATATAAAGGGCCGGATATTCTAAGATCCTAATTTGCGTGTAGTAATTTGCCTGTGCAAATGGTGGCAGGTGCAAACGTGTTGGAGACACCCTACTTAAATGAGGGTTTTGCGTGTTTCTTTGTTTGTAGCACGGCAAGTTTTGGAGTGAAGAAAGCACAAAATGAAATTCGACCCCATGAAGATAGCGATATAAGTGGATGAGGCTTCTCCTTTCGACAGATTCTAAATCAGCCCTCAACTCATCCAGCAATTCTAATATTGCAACGGTGGATAGGCGATAGGTCTCAACAATCCTCTCCTCTGGCATTCCAAATATATTAATACAAACAGAAAAGATGCGTTCTCTCCGTCTTCTTT
>JAOXYM010000024.1:7767481-7787786 GCA_028567055.1 Leptatherina wallacei | reverse complement strand
AATCCTCATTGCGCCCTGATAATAAATCAGCTGCGGCCAATTTTTGCGTGTGCAATCAAGTTAGCACTTGTTTTAGTACACTCAAACCTTTCGTAAATCAGGGCCCAAGAGTAAGTTAGGCCGGGCTCCTACTGATGTAAGAGTCTAAGATAATAAAACAAAGGCTATACGTGCGCTCACACAGCTTTTTCTGTTTCTACAAAATAAATATTTCTGTTGTGCTGCAAAAACTCAAACTCAAATCACATTAACTGAAATTCTATTTAATCTGAAAAAAATAGGTTATAATCTACACTAGTAAAGTTAACTGCATACTGATCATCATAAGCAAAGCACAAATTATTCTAAAAGCATTGCATGTTTGGTTTGCACTTAAATTGTACCTGACGGTTCCTGCTCTGATTCTTCACTGCTGCTGTCCACAACTGCCATGACCATAGGAGCTCTTGCAGCACTAGTGCTGCTGACACTACTCCCTTCTCCATCTTTATAAGGAAAAATCCAAAAGCCACCCATAATTTACCAGATATTCAGATTCAGTAATTGACCATTTTTATAAGCATTGGCTATGAAGCAACAAATGTTCTTAATCTCAATGGGATTTTACTTTTAAATAAGAAGGTTAAATTAATTGATATGGGCTAATACAACGATTTCATATATTGTATTATCTTATGTCTATGTAGTTAACCATATTCTAAAATTTGCAATATCATACTAAAAACTTTTGTTTTATTAAGTTAGTTTTTTTATTCAGTAAAACAAAACAAATTTTGAAATCAAATCAAATCAATATTTTCAACAAAATGACTGAATGAAAAGGAGCAAGAAGAAGTAAAAACTTATTGTATCTGCCCTTTTCCACCTAACCATCAATACAACAAAATATCAGTTCAAATCAGCTGCCAATTACAAAAAATAAATAAATAATAAGAATTTCTTACTCGGCACAGCTTCCACCTTTTTTTTTTAATTATATTTGTTTAACAAAACTGCTTTCATTTTTCTTTTACATACAATTTTTGAATTGACCTCTTTTGTTTCTCCATCCAAGTCATTCCATAAATTAATTTTATCAACTGAATAGTTTTAGCCCATCAGCTAATCTCCACATCAAGCTAGTCGTGCAGGATGGTTGTGTATCTGTGGTCACCACTCGTGTTTAATGTTTTATCTGCTCCCTTACTGACACACATGTCAGTTATTTTACAGCACTTCGCTGCATCTGTGGCCTAAAGTCGCGCCCTCTCTTCTCCACCTTTCCTCTTGATCTGTCGATCTTGTTTTATTTTCCCGCTTAAGGTGCGGTAGGAGGGGGGCGGGGCGTGTGTGTCTGCAGTGCTGTCACAGACAGCCTCATAAAAAAGAGAGGAGGGTGTGTGTTTGTGCCCAACTTTGCTGCGTTGGTGTGTGGGCAGATGCCCAAATGATTTATTTGATTCAAACAGACAAGAAATCAGACAAAGTTCCCTGGCAACTTTGCTTTCAAAAGACAAAACAAGGTTTTGGGCTTTTGTTTGTTTGTTTTTTACAATCTAAGATAGTCAACCCCCCCCCCAAGAAAAAAGAAATACCAAGTAAATTTTAAATGTGTTACCTTATTTGTCTTCTTTCCTCTGTTACACTTGGTAAATCCGCCAGTTCTTAGTGTGTGCATGAAGTGGATGATCAGTTTTTGCTTTGCTCATCCAACCTAAGGGTGTGTGACTTATTTCGGAAGCAGACCATCCAGCAAAGCTTGCCTCTTGTGATATTGACAAGTGGCCAATCTAATCAGCCTCAGTGATGATTGGGTGGACACCCTAATTAGCATCAGCAGCCTCAGCGTGGTAAAACAAAGGACACTGTTTTTTGACACGCTTTGTCATTTTGGTGAGTACATGTAATTGTGCTCCTGTGTTGTATTTATGTCTGGAAACGTCCTCAGTGTAGAAATAATAGTGAGCATTCCTCTCTCTGAAATTGATTTTTTTGTTGTCCGTTTGTGTGTGAGAGTGTGTCCTCACACAGCAAATGGATGAATCATAACTGAGTGACTGAAGCCTGTGGGCAGGGTGGCAGAGGTTCATCAGAGGTCAGACAAGCTGCCCACACACTGCGACGAGCCAGTGAACACAATAGTGTGCTGCTTCAAATCATAATGACGAGCAGACAGAAACTCAGACGCCACTCAAACACAACAGGAAGTAAGTTAAGTTGTAGTGAAATAAAAAGAAACCAATCTTTCCATCTGTTGCCCATTTTAAAGTCAGTCTGTTTGTAAAAATGCATCTGAATCATGCAATATTCTTGAGCCGCACAATGAAAGCACTTCTGAAGCTTTCTACCATCATGTCACCATGAATCCAACCTCTCATCTTGCTTTGGTGAGGGTGCTGTTTCCCTACAATTTGCATGAATGGATGAACGCCGCAAAGAGAGCCCTGAAGTGAGAGCAGAGGGACCAGCAAGAGTTTTTAAGAGCGAGAACATAAGAGTATTTAAATTTTAAAGCAGCAGACGTAACAACAACACAGTTTTCTAAGTGATGTGACTTGAAGAGTATTCGGCTTCAAACTGAATAGGAATTTTTTTTTCTCTATTTGTTTCTCCTCATGTATCCCTCTCATGCTGTCCTGGACACAAACCACTGACCTGTAACTAAAATTGATCAATTTTAAAGATTTTTATCAGAAAGCAACATATTAAATAGACTAGATTTGAAGATAATTTAATCTCTTGATTTAAATCTATTTAAAATGTATTTTTCTGTGACAGGCTTTGTGGTGGTTTCTGTCACAACAAATATATATGAATCATATTTGTAAGTTTACTACTTTGTTCTTACTTTTACTCTACCATAGTGCATAACCAACAGTGACAGTGGGGATAATACTATTGCTTTTGTGCATTTCTGCAAAGCTGAAGTTGGGATGATCCGCAAACAAACTTTATTTTGACGAGATCTCCGAAAGGTGTGAAGGAGAAATTTTAAGTGGCAAGTCATGAAAAGGTTACTGTGTGCTTCTCACATCGTGTCTATGTCTTTCTGCTAAAGGTACATAAAGAAACTTTCATAGACATCGCCATGACTTTTTCAACTTGCCTTTCACTAATACAGTCTCTTCACAAGTCCTCCTCCTTTTCATGTTTCCTCCCCTCAACTCATCAACTCCTCAGACACCGTGTCTCACTGCTGCTCCCATTACAATGCCCTGGGTGCATCACCGCTCCATCTCCCAGTAATGGATTTCCAATGCTTCGACCAACTTGCATGCCACGTGGTCATGTCTGGGTAACATCACTCTGTATTCTGTTTAGAAATGCATTAATCCTCTCTGTGTTATTGCACTCATTCCATCAGACTCCCCATATACAGAGCAATAGTGCACAACCCTCACTCTCCTCTCTTGCTACACAGTCTGATAAAGACTGTCATTGTCATCATGTCTCATCACAACACTGTCAAGTGTCAAATGTTTTTTTTTTGCAACTGAGCCATTCGTGGGAATTTTACTGCGCCAGAATGCGCCAAACACTTTGAGAGTGGCGTTCCAGATAGAAAAAGTGTCCAAATTTTCTTGTCATTGTCTTCCCCCTCATTAGCATCTTAATTAGCAGTGAAAAAACTATTTGAGTAAAATGAGTTAGTGTGCTATTCAGAGAAACAATGGATACATTGTTGCTTTAGAGTTTGAATATTTGTCCATCATCTTGGTCTAATATCATGCAATGGTTGACTTTCAGTGTTCTTGTTCTGGGGCAGAATAACTGTACAACATACATTTATCATTTGTAATTTTTAATGATGAGTGTATGTAAATTTAAGCCTGAGCTGTATTGAGAGACACCAGTTGCATCTTTAACTTAGTATTTACATAACTTTAAAAACATCAGTGTAAATAAAAAGGTTATATTCAAAAAAATAACTTGTATTACACCTTTTCCACACTTGTAGCTGATTGTTACATACCAGCTCCTTCTTAATGGATGTGTGTGTATTATGATAGAGCACATTCACGACTTTCATTTCTGTTAAAAAAATTTAACATTAACCAAACATATCACCCAAAAGAAATCTCTTCTGTTCTGACTAGGCATTACTGACTTAGTTACAAAAGATTTTGAAGTTTTCTTCTATACAAAATTCCACTAGATGTGGTACAAATGACCTACATATACATGGTAAAGCAATTCAAAATTGCTTCATGTAGACTTACCTTTGGTGTTTTACTGCACTTTCCATTCCTGGCATCTTTTATGTATGCTATATCCAGCAGGTCTGTATCCTGAAAAAAAAACAACACACAACTAAATCAGTAGGAATGTCAACCATGTGTTAATTCAAAGGCTTCAAAGACTTTTTAGGGCACAAAGACATTTCATGCCCAGAGAAGCTACGTGGATCCAAGGTGACAGGAAACATTTCCAAGACCCTTTCCATTTTCACACCTGCAACCTGCAGCTGGAGGCATTACGTGTGTTGATGTGTGAGTGTGTCAGTATGGGCAGCCACATGCGCTACAGGACTCACAGTAGCCTCAATATCTGACGTTGCATAGGAGTCATTCAGAGAAAACAGATCCTTCCAAAATGATGCTCTGTTCTGCAAATGTGCCACAATTAGGACAAAAGTGGAATGTTCTTATGTGGACTCATTATCATCACAGGCAGACATACAAACACTTAAAATATGGTTCTCCGTTTAAATCTTATACAGGGCCCGATGCAACACAATATGGATGAAAAAATAAAAACTACTGACTAAATTCAATAATGATTAATGTCATTGGCTGAATCATAGCACTGGAAGTACTACAGAGAAAGTAAAAAAATAGGACAGACTCAATGCAAAACACTTTCACACATACACAATGTTCAGCTGCTGGATGATGTTCAGCCTTAGCACCTTGCCTCAGCTTGGCTGGACTCACTGCACTCATACAGCTGAGTGGCAGTCAACTGGCAAAGAAGCACTAATGAAGTCAGCTTTGGATATCAGCATTATGATTAAATTACAAAGCAAAACAGAGGTGTTTATAGCAGCATTTTAACAACCTATGTATGGTATATATATATATATATATATATATATATGTGTGTGTGTGTGTGTGTGTGTGTATGTGTGTGTGTGTGTGTGTGTTAACATGGCATGTAACTGGACAGGCTGCCCTTGGTACCCACCTTCATTCACCACTTTTCCTTATCAGTCTGCATAATCACAGCCTCCATCTGACTGAGAGAGCCATGACATGAGGTGGAAAATTAACCAGAGTGAACTGTGAGTTCACTCAGCATTATCTGGGGAGGCAAGAGGCACAGGAGCTTGACTCAATCTCTGGCCGCAACACTGGTATCTGCCCATCTCTATGAGGTTTGTGGAAAATAGCACCTGAACATTCTCCCTTATCTTCAAATGGACACCTATCTCAGCCCTCCCCTTTCATTTATATCCTGGAATTTAACCCCTTTTACCTTTAGTTTGCTCCTTGAAACATTCAAAACAAAATGCTCCACGCTGGGGGAAAATTGATTTGTTTGCCAATGTACAACATATTCAACCCTGGTACAATTAAGTATAGAACTGAAGCAACATAAAACATCAGCAGAAGGCATTTTTAAAAATTGCCACTTTGCTAGCTAAGATGCTAGAATGCTGTTACCATTCAAGATGTGATAATTCAAAAGCTAAATCTACTGCTTTTCCACAAGGAAAAGTTTCTGCAGTGCGGATAGCATGAATTAGGCTTTCCCTGTGTGTGTGCACAGAGAGAGCCTCTGAGTCAAAGGTTAACACCTACATTGGGCTTGTCTTTGAAGTCCCTTTAGAGGGATGGAGCTCCACATGAGGTCCCTGGTGGATCAGTGGGGCTTCAGGAAGTGGCTTGCAGATGGGATCTTTTTTCTGCCCTCTAGGCCAGTACAGTTAACACAGCTCTAATCTGGTTACAAGCCATCAGTAAAGCTATTGGGTTGACTCGTTAAAGGTAAAGAAAACTGCCTGTATGGGTGACAAGTTGCTCACACTGTGTGACTACTAATACAATCCACAAGTAGCCCTTTCTGTTGCATTCAAAGACTTCTGTCAGTGTTTGCTACAGGATTCGGATGCTTATTCATTTTGCAGATGAATAAAAATCTGATGCTGCTAACATTTTATTAATATTGACTTGGTTTTATAATTGAAGACACTGCAGTGAGTTAATTAAAGCACTTTCTTTTAAGCAAGCAGTCCATCCCTTATTTCTCCTGTTTAATTTCTCTCATCTATTTTCTATGACTTAGGTTCTTAATCTGTTCATTTGTGCCATCTTTTTTATCAGTGTCCCTCTCTGTCTTGTTCTCTTTTATTTCCCTGCAGCTCTCAGGGCCTTTCTGTGTGTATCACAACAGTGAGCGCAGATCCAACCCCATTAAGATCCGCGGCACGTCCAGGGAAGCAAGCAGGGCCAGTGGGGGAGAAAATACAGAAATTAATGAACATGCTTAACCTGTACTGGCCCTGGGCACTGTTTTTTGTGCCTGTTTGTCTCTGCTGTAGTGAAACTGTTTATGCAACATCTGCAACATGCTTCTTTTTTCAAATGAAACGTCATATAAGCAGCTAGGAAATTAGTTACTGACCTGATTTTAAACATTATGCTACCAAATAGGCCTCTTCTTCAAACCACTTGTACAAGTAAGATATGTTTAGATCCTAAAAAACGTATTTGTCATCATGCAATCTGAATAACACTATCTTCACACGTGAACAGATGGCATATACACTATTTGACTTGAGGTAAGATGGGGGAAAAAAGAAGACAAAACTGCAAGGTGCTTTAAATAAAACTGTTCAGAATATCTAATGTTGCAACTCAGACTTGGTGGGTTTATAACAAAGAGTTCTACTGCCATTTGAATATACAAGCTTGGTGGAGGGACGTGCTGATGAGAGGGGAAATGGGGGGCGACTTAAGGAAATATAGAATGGAAGCCAAAGATGGTGGCAAGGATAAGAGGAAGTGGGGGAGAGGGACAAAAACAGGTTGGTTTGCTCATTTACCCACAGCATGCTTGACAGCCTCCAGCTTTTAAAATGCACTCCACAGGACTCAGAGTCTGTGGTGAGCAAAGAAAGAGACAAGGAGCAGAGACAGTGAGGGCAGGAGGAAGGGACAGGTGAAAACATACAGCGCAAATCAAGGCTGAGATGTTTGCACCAGAGTCAGTTTGGGAAAAATAAAAAGGTTAGTAATACTTGAGTATTTGCTATTTGTGTTGTTGCTATGCTTTTTAAAGTAAATAACATGAATGTACAGTCTTAATTAAAGATATCTATAAAAATGTAAAAGATAAGAGATAATCAGCCCATGTCCTTACATGTCAGTGTCATGAAGCTAGTTGCAGACAGGTCATATGTGGACTGCTAACAAGCTGGAATAAGAAATTAGTATGTCCCCTAATCCCCTCGTGCCATCGCAGAGACCAAAATAAGTGCTCGGAAATACATTATATGGTACATACCAGTACTGTGGTCCAGACCTATATAACACCATTGTAAAACTAATTATACTGGTTAATGGCCCTGGGTCAACGGATTCTGATCATGGATGTGACCTCTTGTCATAAACAGGATTATTACTTCTGTGGAACAAAAGCTGTGCAGGTGTTGTCCCTGTCTCTGTAAGTGGCCCTCTAGTGACATTCAGCTGCCTGGAAACATCCTGTTACAGGGGAAAGTGGTTCATAGAGAGCAGTGCTTGAAGTTGTTGAAAGCAACATCCTCTCTGCTGCACCACTCATGGGTTCCATAGAGTAACTCCAACAACCTGGCTGTGATAAAGTCACAAACCTGCTTGCCTGGTGTTGCTGAATATGGAGAGCTGCACAGTGACAAAAGAGCAGGAAGGATAATGAAGCTTCTGAAAAGACATTCACCCAAGAATTGAAATGTTCTTTACTGACCTCTGAGTAAAGGAAAAAGATTTAGGATTTACAGCTTACATAATCAAAAAATCTTAAATTAGTTCAACGGATTAAATGCTTTATTAGGCAGTATAAAGAGAAGAGTCATTTTGAAAGCGGCATCATTGTGAGTCTGCCGGTGGGCAGATGCACACAAAGCAACACATGCTCTCCTGCTCTCTTCTTTCTCTTTCTTTCTTTGCAAGACAAAACACCAAAATGAGACATTTCATCTAAAGCCATCAACAAAGGGCTTCCTTTTTTTTCTTTGCAATGGGTAACAGAATTAAATTAAAGTAATTTTTTGTTTTATTCTTATTTCTCACTTTTCCATTTTATGGGTCCAAAAGAAGATGACATGGACAAAAACTGCCATCATGGCGTCTTCATGCTTCACTCAAGCCACGTCCCCCTTTTATCCAGTCATAGTCAAAATGCTTTTGAGCATCTTCATGCAGTGATGCATCACACTCCGGTTTTATCTGCCTCCACTTTCACTGTGACATTTGAAAAATGTGAATGCCAGTCTGTCACAAGAGTGATTGAAAGAAAATACATCTTACATGCTCTTTTACAGTCATTTACCAGCCTAATAAGCTTTTTGCATTTACGCATTTTGCAATTCTCCTCTTTATCACCAAACAGTCAAACACTTGTCTCTTTAAATTCAATTTTAACTGAGTAATTTGACCATAATTCCAGTCCTTCTCTTAAAACTAAGCCAAATGTCTCTCTTTTTTCTTTCTTAAATAAACTTTTCATTCCCCTAATTCTTTCTTAATGATCAAAATCTCTCCATTAATTTAGCTGCCAAATTATGTCTCATCATTTTGCCCATCCATCTTCCAAAGCAGCAAGTACATCACATACTGCTACTTGTTCAAAAACCGAATGCTGATTATTAAAACATAAGCATTTTAGACAGCAGAAATTATGATACCAGGAAAGAAATTAAGTGGAGACATTGAAAATGGATCCTGTTTTGGGAACATTGGATTTCCATCAAACATAAAGGATATTTCAAGTCAAAACCAGGATTACATTCAAAGTAAGTTCACTCAGCAGGCATCTCTACAAAAATAAGAATTCATCCTGCTGGACCTGAAGCTATTTCAATTCCATTACACTCTTATTGGGACGTAACATGCATCTTAATAAAGATAAAGTCCCTTTTCAGTGAGTTGGTGGAGTGCAGCAAGAAATACCCTGCAGGATTAAGACATGAATAGGTAACTAAAAATTACTTTAGTAAGCAGTCTGAGTTATGCTCATGGTCAGACAGATGGAGAAGAGACACAGAGATTAGAGCCGAAGGGAAACAAAAACCAAAATGAGGAAAGCTGATGAGGAGGGGAGTAACAGAGAAATAACTACATGTGGAATAACACTAAAGCCGAGCAAGACAGGAACATGGCTGCGGCCGATAGTGGCTATCAGCAGTCGACACGCTCCACAAAACAACCAGCGAGGAGATAAAGGCTGCAGGAATCTTTGTTCCGTACATCGGCGCACACATTCTAGCCTGCACACACATCAGGTAAATGGACACAACGTTGTGGGGTTGAACACACATGTCTGGACTACACAGATACACACAAAAACTCCAACTGATCTCTATCCAATCTCTATCATCAATCTGCAGGGTCTGCAGTGTTCAGTTATTGTAAACACTCGGGACTGAGACAGATGATGTGACTGGTTCCTCGGCTCTCACACATTTCCTTGAAGTGTGTTCAACCAATCAAATCTTGGATTCACACTCGTGTGCGCAATGATGGATGGAGTATAGTGAGGGATGCTGGAAGGACTGTACTCCTCTCTGATAGATAGCAGAGCAGAGTGGGATGATAAAGAGAGCAAAGCAGCTTCACTCATCTGTCCATCACCCTCTATTGTTCTCCACTTTCTCTACTGTCTTTTGTTTTTGCTTCTTGTTGGATTTTTACCCCCTCCTCCCTACCTCACTTTCTCTTGTCCATCTCTGCCTCTGCTGTCTTGGACATGTGCCTCTCTTTCGCACTCATCTTACTTTTCCTTTCTCTGGACATCTGCCTCCTCTGTTCTTCCTGATCCTCACTCCTACTTTTCTTTCCAACACGTCTGCTTGCATCTTAATACCCGCTCTCGTCTCCATGGATGACAATCTTGTCTTATCTCACCTGCCAACAGACACACATTTGCTAAAAAATCACTAACACCATTCCTACCTCCGCTCTCCTCCTCCGACACACTTCTTAATTCTGCTCCTCTATCCATTCGGCATCCACCCTGCACAGTAGCGCAACTCTTATCTGCCGCACAGAAACGAACATCTGAGGCCCCTTTCAGAGTCAAAGAGCAAATGACATATGTAGGAATGCATAAACTGTAAATACTTGCATGAAATCCACAGAGAGGGATCAATTAAGGTAATTGAAAGCAACATGACATACAAACACAAACACTACAGTACGTGCACGTGCACGTGTAGACAGAGCCACTCAAACACGACCGATCTCATTAGCAACAATGAAATACGTGTGAGTGAACCTTGTGTCTCTTCAATCATAAAATATACAGTGTCCTGTAGGCATCTGCAGAGCATCCTCATTCCCTTCTTCAACCTCAACACTAGACTTTCTATTGTTGCTGATTACAACACACTTGCAAATGAAATTCTTGGTATTGAGGCACCGGCCAAAGGGTTTGTTCTATCACACCATGTGTCTATTTTCAAGTCTATGAGCTAAATGTGATCAGTATTTCTGTGTGTGTCTTTGCTACACTGAAATCCTTTGAGAATCAGCGCCAGTGGCACATACTGTACAGCGCCGGCTCTCATCTTTCACTTCACCTCATTTAGACACTTCTTAAGTGCAAACTGTGGTGCCTTTGAAGTCAGGACAAAAGCGTGCGGCCAGATGAAATACGTTTCTCATTTTCTTTCTACAGGGAAATCGCTCTGTCTCTTCTTCTCTCTTCTTTAAACACTTTTGGATCGTCCTTTCCCCTCTCCCTGCACATGCTCCTTTTTTTCTTTCTCAAGAACAGGTTTGGCTGGAACATGTACAAGTAAACACTATCGTGGGAAGAGGCTGATGAAGGACAGCAGAGGACAGCATGTTGGCTTTGATGCAAAAGTAAGAACTTTGGCAAACGTGATTTACTCCAACTCCACAGTAAACAGAGCTGCTTTTCTTTAAACCTTTACTCTGACTGTTCCTGCCTATTATATATGTATTCTATGTCCCTGCTCTCTGTATGTTATAATCTCAGATTTGCATGCTTACATCCATGTCTGCCAGCTGAATTTCTGGGTATTCAGCTAACCAAAGTATTACACAAATTGAAAGAAATCTAAGTTATTAGGATTCATCATCTGGAGGACACAAGGTAACCGTAGAAAGTATTTTAGTTAATCAATGCAAAAGATTATTAGTAACAAACAATAAATATAAGGCTACAATATCAACCTGGCAATCCTTTAAGACCATGACTATATCATATTTAAATGTAAACTATCCAGTGTGATATTATTAGTCTGATCTGAATCTGCCTCCCCTCAAACAATGCTGCCTATTTTGTGAGACAGCTGGATTTTCAAAAGGCTTACAAAACAAAAGACAAGGTTTACCAGAAGCTCTCTGTAAATGAGAAGGTTGTGTAAGACAAATCAGCTTTTGTGTACCAGATACTGGTGGGTTTTAGGTTGCTAGTAGTCAACACCAGCAGCTTTAACAGAACCATTTCCCAATTGGCTTCAGCAAGAGTTTGATTTTACCATCTGGCTCCACTTGAGGTGATAAACAGATGGTTCATCCAATCACCTGCCAAGGGAATTTTTTTTTTTAAGTCATTCAATGGAAGACGGTACAGTGTGGTTTACCATCTGGCACGTCACGTTACATTGCTGCTTGCATGGCATAATATAACACTTTTCTTTACCAGACAGACCTCATAGGAGCATCATTGTTTCTAGATGATTTCAAAATATTTTAACAGTTTCTGCAGCACAAAAAAGCTCAAATACAAAGCTACAATTCCTGTAGGCTAGTCTGAGCTTAATGAAGAATTAAACAAGGTGAAAAGTGAAGCAGTAGGGATTAGGTCAAGCTCAACGGTTTAGCAGAAGACCGCATTCTTCCTTGTGCTGGCAACTAAAGGCTGCTTGTAGCTGTGATGCTTATTGATAACTAAACAGTCCAAAGACTAAAAACATTTTAAAATAATCTTAAAATTACAGTCTCGTTGTAATAGCTTCCACATCACTTGCACTGAATGATTCTTGTTCAATTCAAATTCCCCGAGTTTGTCTAAAAAAACAACATACCACAGATGGGAGATTTATCCATTTGATTCCTCATGCTGATGTTTTGGTAAGGCTATATTGTCAACTCATTGCTACTCCGAGGCTAGATTAATTTAATCCTCTTTCCTGTCAAAGAAACCACAGGTACTTATCTGTGCTCGTCAACAGGCCCTTAGCAATACCACAGATGACAGAGTAATTACCATTAGAGATGAAATAATACAAAATGGGCCTTAAAAGTTTCCCTGCCATCCTGACTTCAGCTTGTCCGCTGATGTGCAGTTAAAGAATAATCGTCATGATCACTTTCCTTCTCAAATAGTCTAGGTGTTGTTCCTCTCCATCCTGTCATGTTACTCTCTCGAGGAAGACTCTCAGGGAGGTATTTTAAGCAAGGCATTCTGCCGTGCTTCTAGCCTGCCCCTGAGCATGTCCAAGCTGTTTAAATTTGTTACCTTCATATCATTCCACCAAATTGAATTGACTTTAGTGGGGAGAGAAAGCGAGTGACCCACATATGTGACACACTTAGTTGCTCGAGCGGAAATGGAACAGTGGGCGGAAGAGGGCAGTCAAAGGAAATTTGGGGATGGACAATAGAGCGATTGCTTGTCAGAAAACTGTTTCAAATGTTCAATCTATTTATTTTCTTCTTATTCATGTAGTTAGAAAAAAAAATCCAGATTTACTTTTATATGATTGACATAACATTATAATACCAAATGAAAGTAGAAAAAAAAAGTTTGTTCAATGTACATTATTTGGTTTTAAATAAATAAAAATGTTAAAACTTTTTTCACTTTGGTCATGTGCCGACACAAAAAGATGTTTATAACTAAGCTTACAAAACCAAAATACATTGCTCGGTTTGTTGTAAATAAACTTTCTTGAATAACATTTGGAAATGCAACGAGATTATAAGAAAGTACGAAAGAATTACCAAGCAGTTAAAATATAAAGCCAAGTTGGTTCTATAGCTGATGGAGATTATGGCCCTTTTGTTTCCAACTTGGCAAGCTCATCTAATTTACTTATTACAGCTTGATGTCTGTATTATGGCAATTATCAATACAACATAAAATCTGCTTGAATTAAATGCAAGATGTACAAATTCAGGGCTTCTGAAAGTAAACATAAGGTATACGGGGCCCTTCCCAGCAGGCTTGTAAATCATTATCAAGAGGAAAAACAGTTGGCAGAAACAAAGACAGAAGAAAAACAAAGCCAAACATCAACCAAATAAGTCTTTAAAATCCAGTTAAAAACCTCTTTTCACCGATTTATCACTTGAGCAATCAGTCATTTATTTATCAAAAAGGAAATTGTTTGAAAACAAAAGGCCTGGAATTGCTTTATAAGAATATGAGACATGATTTTATGGTTTCTATTGCCCTGATTCATCCAAAAAAAGTAAATTTATTGATGGCTTCCCATTAATTCAGAAAAAAACAGCCTGAAACAGGAGTTTAAGAGACAGACAGACAGATGGAAAAGGTGGGAGGTTAATGGGAGGGCCAAGGTAAATGAATTAAAGCAATGTGCTTATGTACATGACACCCAATTAAAGTAAACATTTTTTCCTGGCTTGACAGTATGTGTTTGAGTCTTAAGTTTCTACCAACTCAAAAACTAAACCCCTGTAAAGTTTTGGAGCTGGCGGGGCTGCCTGGGTCAGTAAATATGTCATTCAGTGAGCCGTTCATGATTGCAGGGTACTGTTACATAACAGTACCAACTCAGAAAAGAAGCTTTCAGCTTTCCCATCTTTATCTTCATCCATAACTTTTAACAGATTGCATTTCCTGTACGTTTGAAGTTAAACATTGGTGAAGCATTGCACGTATGAGCAACTATTTTCAATGTTAGTCCTCAAAAACTGGAAGTAAATACAGAATAATGGACGGACAGTGAAGCATGGGTATCTCAAGACTATACATGGCAATGGTTCAATCTATGCCTCAGTGGGCAACTTGCACCAGTTTCAAGCACAACTCATGATGAGATTGCATAAACATAGAGATCCCTGCAACTTTCTCTGGCTGAGCTACAAATGAAATGTAAGTATTTCAGAATAAAACTGCAGTACTGTAAGCGCTCTTATGGGCTAATTCTGGCTTCAGTGGGGTCATTTGTGTCAAAATTAAATTTACATGGTAGCATCGCTTTGTGCTACTGTGCTTTAAGTGTTTTTGTGACTAAACATATAAAAAAAAAAAAATTAATACAAATTGTAAAAATTTTCTAAATTTTTTTGTTTTCATAAAAGAAAACAAGAAACCAGCACTGTTTGCCTGCAAGTCAAACATGGAGCCTTTAATGGTGAACTAACATTTTATGTCATGCCATTCACATCTTTCACTCATGAATATGCCATTGAAACCAAAAAGAAGAGTGCCTTAAGCCATGCTCCTATTCATCTTTATATATGTATGTCCCACAGGAAAATGTAGTCTTGTTTGTGTGAAACACTAAACTGGATATTGAAGCATTGTGCCTGTGGACTTTGTTGTGTGTGCCTTTTGAGTGCTATTGTACTCCTTTGTGTTAGTTATGAGTGGTTTCAATAGAGTTTGTTGCGCTTTATTGGATGCCTTTGATTGTAAGAAGATGAAAAATCAGTGTGGAATAGGAGCAACAACAAGTATTCCACTAATGATGGATTTGCCATCAAGGCTATCTTTGCTTTAAGATGTCTTTCAGAGGAAACATGGATAATTCAAACTGTGAAGTTCTGATTTCAATATAATATAATTTTAATGTAATTTAATTTTCCCATCTTTCTGCTCTTGGTGACGGTGCACATGAAAGAAAAGAAAAATAGAAAGGGAGAAATTCATTACAAGGGGGTATTTTGGCCTACGCTGCATAGTCAAAATTAAAATTGATAGGGAAACTAAATTTCTTATAAAATAAATAAATAAATATAAAGACTCAAATTATTTTTGTATAAAAGTCTGGATTAAAAAGAAAAGAAATGCACACTTGTTTCCTTGGAATATTACCACAATTCAAGATTTTAAGTTGCTTTAAGTTTGTTTGTTTGTTTGTTTTTACCCCAGT
This sequence comes from Leptatherina wallacei, assembly GCA_028567055.1. Classification (NCBI taxonomy): domain Eukaryota; kingdom Metazoa; phylum Chordata; class Actinopteri; order Atheriniformes; family Atherinidae; genus Leptatherina; species Leptatherina wallacei. Next base: position 7,772,512 of record JAOXYM010000024.1, on the reverse strand, counting down.
AGTAACAACACAACAAACTGATGAGCAACATGAGGCATTTAGGATCACCAGTCAAAGCTTGGGATGTTACAGGGAGGAAGTGTGTTCTTTTTCGGAAAGCTCATCTAAAGTGGGATTTTAAAAGTCTTTTGGCTGAATGCCTTTATTTGAAGGGGCTCCCTGAGGAGAGCAGCCACCTGGCTTGGAACAGCGATGGCAGTCAAATCACAGCAGCAGGGGGGTTTAGAGTGCCTCGCAGTATCAAAAACCAAGCTGCATGGATTGGATCGTCATGGCAACTGGGCTAGGTTGGTACTTAAAGTGGAGGGGAGGAGATGGAAGATGATGGAGAAAATATAATCCTCGCTGAATCATTATTATTATTATTATATTTTTTGGGGTAGGTGCATCAGTGTATACACAACTTCATAAGTTCTGTGTTGTAACAGAGTCAACATAAACACTTGGGATTGGATATTTCAGGAAAGAGGAAAGTTATAGTGACTCATTTAATATTCACAAATATGCGTGTTCACATTATCAGTTGCCTATCAGACACAAAGGTCAAATCTGAGAAAGCCTTTTCTTAAAGCATGACTCTTCAACTCCAATGCTCAAGGGCCACTGTCCTGCAGGTTTTTGCCGAATCCCTACTTGCACTCACCTGCCCAAATTCATGGTTCATTAACATGCTTGTGCAGAACCTGAGAACAAAGTACTGAGAAGATTTGCATCATTTACACAAGTAAAGCCATCAGGGAAGTGGCCCTCGAGTACCTGGTTTAAAGTATTGCCTTTACTTAAGAAGAAAAACTGGACATAAAGCCACAGTTATTGCAAATGCTGCAGAGCGTTATGTAATTGTCTCACACACACTTTAATAGATGGTGCATTTAAGATTAGCTTACAAATCATTCTCATCAGTTTGATAAAATGCAATTTATAACCATGTGTACATTCATTACATGGTAAGTGAGGGAGCTTTAATTTTGAATAATTAACAATTTTTTTAAAAGAAAGAAGAATATGCTTCATAAATAACAAAAATAAAATGTTGCACATGGGATCATACATGTTTTCTTCTGTATTTACTTTTTTTTTTACTCTAAATGTCTGTTTTGCTATGAGCTGACATACACTTTCAATATTCTTAGAAATAAAGCAAGCCAAAGCATTCTCTCTTTTATCTGGTTGATAATAATTCTATTTCATGCCGATATAATCATCATAGATACTGTATAAACCTCAAATTTTACTCTGCTCAAGCTTACATCTGTTTTATGTGGACACAGTTGAATGGAAAAGAATCTGAAATTAGTGGGTTTTTTAATGGAATCAAATGGTCTTGAATCAATTACTTGGAGAGAAGTCTTTGATGGATCATCAAAGATATCTAAAGCCCATTTCTTAAAATAAATGAATACGTAAATGAATAAAAAATGAAAGAAAATCAACTGTATAAACCATGCATAGCCATTGGAAGCCACAGGGAGGCAAAACAATTAAATTAAAAAAATACTTGTGCAGCCGGCACAGGTTAAAGTCCCAGCCTGGGAAACTTTGCTGTTTGTCATTCCCCACTTGCTCTGACCCATTTTCCTATTGAGCTACTGTCAAATAAAGGCCATTCAAGCCCAAAAACCCCTTTAAAAACAGACTTTTTTTAAGCTCACCTTCATTATTTTTCACATCACTGCATTGCTGATATCCCCTTCAAACCGTTCCCATGTTGTTTCACTCCAGTTCTTTAGCCATAGCACGACATGACAATCCAGATTTGAACACTCATTAGTGATTGCACACAATGGACCTAAACATGGACCTCAACTTGTGCATTAAGCCAATATCTTGTGTCAAACCACTTCAAGCTTTATGTCGAGGATCATCACTGATTACAAGAAGTGCGTCAAAAAGTACAACTAAGAGACCAAGCAGCACCTTGCATTTATCCCCCAGGGTAAGACTGTCAACCTCAATTTCTTCTCACATCCTGAGGTGTCTGAAGGACAACATTAGCCATTCATCGTTGCTCACATCATCCTTATTCAGCATATTTTTATTTCCGACTGTGTCTTCTTATTCAATTAAGCAAAGTTCAGAGTTTGCTGATGAAGGTCACTGTGTATAAGAAGTGGACTAATCTATGGTGATGTCAACCATCAACTTGTGAACTGCAATTTTAATATATACATACATATATATATATATATATATATATATATATACAAGAGGATGGAGCTGAACAGGGTAAAAGTTAAAGTCTGACACCATACAACTCTATCCATCTTCTATAGTCATTGAACAAGCGAACTACTTCAAACGAGACAGGTGTCAAGGTCTTCAAGTGTTATACAGAAAAGATTTGCACAGGTTGTTTTTTTCTATCATCTTTCTATTCATGTGTATACGTGTGTGTGGGAATAAGCTGGAATATGTGTTAAATAACAGAAGAAAGATTGAGCTAAGTCGAGTTTCCTGAACATCTGAGTCCAGGATGAATGTGCTGATTAAATAGTTAGTTGTTATAGGACATTATTTATCTCTTTATTTGCGTTCAGTAGTTCAGCTGGGGGGAACCGCCAGACGAGTGTGGTTGACAGAAATCCAAACAAAAAGAAGCACGCATGAACAGGCTCACACTGACTGATTCAGCTGTGTTGCAATGTACAGTATGATCAAAAGTTCCGTTTCGGCTCAGTCATGCAAATATCTAACCGACAGGTACGACAGCAGACTGGGCTCTGTTGCACATTTAAATCTATTCAAATCAAGGTGGCGTCTGAATGACAGCTCTGAGCTGCGGCACTAAATGCTGCCTGGGGCCCAACAAGCTACAGAGCCTTACCCCACATAATTCTTTATTCAAGGCTCAAATGTTCAAGGTTCATGTCTGGCTCAGCCTAGAGCGATAATGTGGTTTACATGTAACATATGAATATTTCTCACTTTATCATTTGCACACTGCAAGTATCGGAATTTATTTATTTATTTGACCAAAGTGCTAAAATTTTTTAAAACATCCCAAAGAAATGTCATTTCATAAAGAATATGATCACTGGTTTGAAGTAATTTCCCCTCAGAGCATTGCCTCTTATTAGTGCAGCCAAACCCATATCAGCGGTTGACTTAACAGGTAACAGTGGAGGTAATCAGTAGGGACAGCACTGACAGAGGGCCCCAACAGAGTTAAAACTAAACAAAAATAGAGAGTGACAGAGACAGAATTGAACAGAAATAGGGAGTGTAAGAGTGTAGCGGACCTTTCAGCTAAGTCAATTTACCAGAATCACTGTTAACTATACATCTCAGTGCTCCGCATCGAAATTGAATTAAGTCCTTTCACTGGCATCTTTACATTTTTCATGCTTCAAATAAGAGTGGCTTTCTGGCATCGTTTTAGTAAGTAGAACGAGACAGCTAAAGAGAAAGACCATGTAATTATTTGAGTCATCTTCATCCAAAGTCTACTTTTCTTCTTCTCTCTTCCTTTCCTGCTCCACGCCCGCTCCTGCAACAGTGTGCTATCCCCCATCATCCACTACAAATACCTAGCAGGCATTAGCGAACGGCAGTCTGTGCCAAATGAATAGAATCAATACAACAGAGATCAGTTTTGAATAAGTGGCACAGAAATAGGCCAGTGTAAACGTTATAAATACCTGGACCCACGAGACAATGAGAAGCTTAATCATCCACTTCACTCTGCTGCCATCTTCTAAATGGGAAGCCAGACAGAGCATCCCTGATTAGACCAACACAAGCTGTTGATTTACTGCACACAAACACTTAATCCAACAATATGATCTATTTCTGTTATAAACTGCTTATGTGATCTATCATAAATTAAAAACGCAGATTACTATTAATTGATGGATGGCATGAAGGTAAAGAGGACTGGTCCCTTTCTGAAGTCCGTTAACTGTTGATGATGAATATTTCAAAGGACATATTGGTACTTCCATAATCACCTGCCACCGAAAGATTTTTTTTATTGCTTCTCAGTCATAATCTTACATTTTTAACAATAAATATCTCTGGGAACAACTGAAGAGTTAGCTTAGAACAGAAACCATGATCCCCTTCCTGTAAAGTTCCAGTGTAATGGAAACCTAATTCAGGCCAAACCAGAAAACTAACTTTTTAATGGGGAATTCTCCAGGTCCAATCAGCTAGCCTAAAAGCTAATGTTACCCTTGTGAGATTCTGATGCCATTAAAATCCAACATTGCACCCTGTTGGCAAACAGCAATTGTAATTTGAGAGCATCAACAACAGGAGCGTCGCTCTAATGAGCAATGTCCTTGTCCCCAAATTGATGACAACATTTTTACAAAATGGTAGGTTGCACAGTGTCGACTGCAATTGGGAGACAGTGTTCATCTTGTAGCGTGTATGTTACAGTCATCAGACAGGAAAAATAATAGTGACAAGTCCTGCTTGGCACTATAAATAAGAAACTGTGATTCCTCTGAAACCACTCAGCAGGTATTTGTTAGAAGGAATCATCCTATAGCTGAACACTCAATCAGACCAAGCTGTAGTCACTCAGAGAAAATGAGGTAACTCAAACTAATACTTATTCTCTATATCCATTACATAACCATTAGATTGACACTGACCATAATTATCACCCTAAATTTAAAACTGTATGATGGTTCATTTCAAGCTAAGTAGTTAGGCTTATTGCCTGAATTCAGGCTCTACTGAGCTCCCCATTCAGAGTTGCTGTGATTGTCAGCGTCTGTTACCCTGGTAGACTCTGTTGAGGCTTAGGGATGCAGCTTTGGCACCGAGAAACCTTTCATCAGCCAAAGGGCTCTAAAAAGCCAAAAAAGAAAAAGAAAAATAGACCTCTTTCTGGATCTGTGCCTCCAAGTTTTGTGAACAGACTTCAGTAATTCAGGAAAGGAAATGAAAAGAGCAATGTCCCTCCCTCTTCTCTTCTTTAATGTTTCTATGTGTGTGTGTTTGTGTTTGTGTGTGTGTGTGTGTGAGGATGAAAAAAGTGCTGATGTATTGAAAGTTCCTTGGAGCCTAATGGGATTCATTGAT
>JAOXYM010000024.1:7754935-7767381 GCA_028567055.1 Leptatherina wallacei | reverse complement strand
GGCCTGAAGCCAAAGCAAGTTGGGAATTAACCTGTCCCTCCCTCTTCTCTTCTTTAATGTTTCTATGTGTGTGTGTGTGTGTGTGTGCCTGACTGCTTGAGCATGTATTGTTCACCAAACCAGGAGTGGAGAGAGAGTTGCTAATCAGAATTCAAGACTAAGTCAGACACCAGCAAAGCCTGCTCAAGTCATCCAGGAAGTACTAATCCTAAATAGTTTGGCAAAGCCTCTTGTCTTTTAACACCTTCCTTTTACTGCTTTTGATTCTCAGCTTTGCTGAACAGCTCTTCACTCTGCAGTGGCGCAATCCAGGTGCCAACATCCTTCCTGACCATAGGCTATTTTACTTTTTACTTTTCCGCTCTGTATAGCATCCAAACTCACTTTGTATTCTCTAATAAGGAAAGATTGTTCCGGACACCTGATAAGAAAGAAAAACAAAATGGACAATGGAAAAAAAACTTTGTCATTGGAACATTTGCTGTTTCCAAATACAATGGCATAGAGCTGTTGGTTTCAGTGTCATAATATTTATGTTCCGCAGTGGCAACTGTTTTTACTACCCGGACCTTTTGCTGTGAGCTGATGCAATTCAGTGTTTATTACAAGGCCTAACCCTCTGGGTGACTCATATCTACTCTAGTTAGTGGAACTGCCTGCACCCCTGGTCTGACCAACTCTGTGGAATGATTTACCTCAGCGTTCATGAAAAAACAACTTAACTAAGACACAGAGAACCTACGCTATACCCCAGTGTTTGTGAGGGCAGTAGTCATCAGCTGTATTTATTCTTTTACTTCACACAGCATAAAATGTATCTCTAATATATCTGAATCACATTTACAATCTGTCATACAATTGTTAGTATATACCAAGTCCACTAATGTAAAGTTTGCAAAGTTAAAAATAAACTAAACATATTGTTTTTCTTTAACTATTATCCTTCCATTGTAGTGTAATGCTATGAGACCATTGTTTCCATCTCATGTCATAAGAAAGAGTAAAAAGTCAGCTCTGTTAGCCAAATTGCAGCAAAAAAAAAGCAAAATGTACCTATAACTACGTGGTATAGTACGTTAATTCACAGTTAAGATTTAACAAACAGTCCGTGTAGGTTTACCAAAGCAGCAGCTGCTCGCAGATTTCCATTTGTGAAGACATGAGACAGCCCCCAAGAGTTGATGTGACAGTTTCAACTCGTTTCAACTGATTCCTCTGATGGCTCATTCATCCCTTCAAAACTTAGCCGTGGCTGAACTCTAACATAGGTATATTCATTGTATCAAAATATAAAAAATGTCAAAAGAATCACAAGTTCAATGTATCTTTGCAGGAGTTAACAATGAAAATGTTTCTTGACATCTCATTGCATCATGTATTGAAGCACAAATTAGAAATAGAGCTGACTGCCTTGTCCCAAATTAACACAGTAATTCTATACACCTGGTCCACTCTCTCTCAAAATGAATGATCCGCCTAAATCATGTCACTGAAATGTGAGATTTACGATCATCTTTTAACAAGCAAGTCACCATTTTCATCCTATTCATCTTATTATATCTCTTTTTCTCTCACTCTCTTTATCTGACTGCTGGTGCAGATGAAATAAGGCCTCAATGTGGCAGACTATAACTTGGCAGAGGTCACAATTCACTTTCAGTAGATTGGCTGCAGATTTATTCCTTGTCTCTCACTCCCATATAGTGCTGACGGAGGTGGAGGAGCAGCAGCCTTGGTAATCACAGAAAATTGCTGTGTGGGGGGAAAAACAGATGTGTGAACTCCACAATGACAGAGCAGAGAGAATACGGTGTGTGTTCCCATTCAAGTGTGTATTAAAGAGCATTACTCTTGCTGCGTATTAGCCCAATTTGAGCATCATTCAGATATCCCCCTCACATACCGACTACCAACTGTGTGAGTCTGGTTTTGGCCCGGGGTGCGCTGTTTCACCTCTGAACATCATTCAATGCCATATGTTGACTGCTTGTCCAACGGATATCCTGAAATTGGCACACTGCCGAAACATAAATCTCCCGAGAGAAAGCGTTTAACCTTTTGTTACAACCACAGCCTGCTCAGGAGAATACACCCTCACAAACACACACACACACACACACACACACAAACACACACACGGGAACAATGATATCAGTTTCAAAGCGGCAACATTCCTCAGAATATGAGCCTGTGCTGAGACAATGTGACATTTCCAAGGTGTGTGCTGTCGCATGGCAACTACACTAAAAAGGCTGTTAATTTAACTGAGTCACTTCCCCTCTCAGTGCTGCATAGCTCCTCCCTCTGAAAACAGGCCCAACCAACAGGAGTTAAACTTATTTTTAACCTGTTGTAGAAGAACCTATTCTTGGATGGACATTACAAGAATGTTGATCTGTATTTGTGTGTGTACAAGTGTGATCATTTAGGTTTATTGTGGCCTGACAAACGTCATGATAAATTAGATTTTTAACCTTAATAATGCTGCAATATAAAAGTGCACTGTGTGCTAATCATTTAACCCCCTTTTTTTCTGAAAATGGTACAAAGATGGCATATGACATGTTGAAAGTGAGAAATTTGTGAACAAATTCAATGCACCGAAGCCAAACAATAACATACTCTGAGAAGAGGTAATACAAGTTTTCCAATCTGTCATCAATGAAATAAGTCAGACATGATGCAATTTCCCACTTTAAATTCCCAGAAGCACAAGGAAACTAAAAATATAATCCAGTTCCTTGTTTTGCTTTCATTTTGTATGGAAAAGCACCTCAACTATTTACTAAATATAAACAGCATGTGAATAAATGGCAAAAAGGAACGATACCAACTTCTGAACTATGATTCAATTTTGCTGATTAATGGTGACATTGCTGAAATCGACATGGTGAATTCCCACCAATATTCAGGATTAATTTGTTAATGAATATCCAGTGTATGCTGGAACAATGTTGACCTAGGTTAATTGCACTGTTTCCCTTAATGCTATTGTTCATAATGATGTTATGCATACTGCCATTATCATCAACAGCATAGCCACTGTCATGTTGAACAGATTTTTTTTTCTATCTGTTTGTTTGTAAGGTTTTTAAACTGAAGAAGAAAGCATACAGAAACAGAAAAACCTGTCCATTATGGACTCAAAATCAAACACATAAAAACATAAGAGAGTTATGACTGCAGTGGTTTACATAGCGCTGCCCTGTTGGAAAATACAGCCGTGTGCAGACATGCCGATACAGCTCACATCCAACTGGACTCACACAGTTTGCACCTGTTTGTATCTACAGAGGGAACGCAGAGGAAGTGCAAAACCTTTCAGCTACATTGGACTGCTGTATGTTAAACATCTTCAACAAGAGCAGCATTGTTCAAGCTCTTGTTTTGGCATGTTTCCAATAACGCAGGGAGGGAAGCAAAAAATCAAATTAAGCTTATCATTAAGTCCAGGCTGTTTTAGCTCATATCCTGAGCTGCTGCAACTGTTAAAGTCACCTCTATTTCCTTGACATTTCCCAAAAGTGCTTCCTTTTGTGATGTTAATGCACTTTATGGCATGCCAACAACCAAAATAAGCTGACATAATATGATGCATTTAAATGTTGCTTTGGACTAAAGCAAAGCCTTTATATATATGAGTGTGACAGTCTAAGGTATAATTTTTTTATCTGTCAGTCGATTTGATCTGTCTGCCAAAGACACATTACCCTGCTATCCACACGCTGCTGTCAGATTGATTTCCTCAATATCTCTGGATGGAAAAGTTAAACTGATTTGCAATCTCTATTTCGTGATATTGTTTTCAGTCATTTGTTTTGGGGAGGATATCAAGTCATTTCATGGAGCAGCAATAAAGTTATAGGTAATTAAATAAAGTCCAAACAGATAAAAAAAAGAGGCCCCGTGTTCTTTTTTCCTGAGTAAACATTGGCTACTGGTCCCTCTACAAGAAGTGGGGGTATTTAAATATTAAAATAGTCTCTAGAGGCAAAACATGAGGCTTGATTAAAAGCCTTTAGTAAATAGTACAACATAGAATACAGGAAATAACTATATCCATCATTGGCAATGAGTATCTGAACATCAGCACAGTTGGCACACTGAGCACAGTTCTGCTGTGCTTCTGAAGAATCCGAGGAATGCTTTTACTCTGCAGGCCATCAGGCTGAGTCTCACAAACACACTTAACAACTGGACAGAGCATCACAGCTTGTTTAAATTGGTCTGTTGAACAGATGTGCAATACCATCATGAATAAATGTTCCCCAAAATGAAAGACAAGACATATTAATAAACACACATAAAGACACAGTGGCACAAAGGAGTGTAGAGGGTGCATTTCTTTATGCCCTAATAGAGTTTTGTCCAAGCTTCCTTTGGTATGAATTTGAGTTATTACATGTGTGGCAGGACTGCTCTCACTCCTGGGAGACAGAGCAGACACCCACACACATAAACACGCGCGCAAAAAAGCCTCATCATTCAAAATACTCGCCTCATAACAGAGGCATGGGAAATAATGACGGATTGATGTCAACCAGGCCATGTCTCTCTCAATTCTCTTAGCAGAGAATCACGCTTAAAGCTAGTTATCTTCGAATTGCTCTTTTTCTTTAAAGAAAGGCCTTTCCCTGCTGACAGTACATGTGCCCTGCAGACGCAGTCTCCTTTTCCATATACAGTATATTCGTTGACAGCAGGCTGGCAACGTTATAGTATCCTTACCCAGTTACAAAACAGTAGTAGCAGATGTGTTTAGGTGTGTTTGTGCAGAAGGGTGTGTGAAGAAGCAAAGGGTTGGTCAGCACTCCTGTCCATGCTCTGGTATGACTGCAGTGAAATATCTACATCTAGGAAAACATTAAATCAATGTTAGCTATTAATTAGTCTAGCTGGGTCTACCCTTGCTGATACAGACATATACGTAAATAGATCATGAGCACATTATGCGTATTGAGAGGTTTTTGATAGGCAGACCTGGAGCCTGTACGACAAAGCAGGTTCAATATATCTAGGCCGTCCTTAGGTGATCTGGCTTCACTAACCCCAACAATGAAGATCTTGCACAGCAGAACTGTAACAGTGAGGTCAGTAAGTAAGTAAGTCACAACCAGTTTTCTGTTTCTGGAAATGTCTCTGTTCAAGTAAAATGGGTGTGGATGGTATCAGATGACCAATAACAGATACTTCAGTTTCAGATATTTCCAGCACTCTGAAATGCAACACAGCTGCAGCGGCCAAAGCCGGAAGAAAAGCAGAAAAAATGAAGAAATAAAGATGGTCTACTATGCAAATATGTTCATTAATATTTCATCAATATCACTGTCATGTCATGAAAGCACAACTTGATTTGATGATTTCACAACTGTGTATTTAGTTAAATGACCGTACTGCATTTGGACCAAAAATTTATGAGATGGATGTGAATGAATAGAAATATAAAAGACTGACATAATTTTGTGCAGTTCTACAAGTTTATTATGCTTATACACTATGAGAAAACTCCAAGGAAATATTCTATATTTCAGAGATTTCCATAAATAGAAATAATTCATGTTAGTTCCCTATTTTTAAAAATCAGCTTTAGACTAATCATAAGGATGAAGATCAGTGAAAGTCAAAAAGCGTGTCAGTTTTTGACTTACTGAGTCATGCATTTCCTAGAGAATCGATTGCTTGTAAGGGAGTGTTTTTAAATGCGATGATCCCCTATCTCGAAAGCTAATCTTCTTCAGAACCCCTCTGGTTTTCAGCACACGTCTCCATGGTGATACAACCTAGTAAAAAGTAAACCATGACACTAAAAAAACACAGCTAATCCTGATGTTACCTTGCGACCATACTAATATTACTTGATAGCACAGGCCCCTGTGCTCAAGCTCAACAGGTAATAAAGTTCCTGTATTCAACAACCATAATCACAAATAAGCAGAGCAAACTGGAATAATTCCTGCAGATAACAATCACTCTTTTGAGATTGAACTGGAAGGAAGTGTTTGATAAGGTAACCTAATCTGATAGCTCTTGATATCTCAAGTTTCATAAACTTCTTCCTGGTTGTTATGCAACTCTTTGCTATAACTGAAATGAAAAAACACAATGTAGAAACATAGAAGTTTCTCACAGGTGTCAAGTTAAGCTTTGCAGGTGCAGCAGTTTAGGTTTCTGCATCTTTTCCAGCAATGCTTTATCATAGGTTTAAGTCAGAGGAGAGAGGTAAAAGCTTGCTCATGAGAATGGGTCAGTGTTACCAAATACATTCTAAAACCTGACGGGAGGATCCTGATGTAGCTGTACATGTGTAACCCTGCTTGGATGTGGCTGTTCATTTCAGGTCCCAGACGGCTTGTAATTCCTTTCTAGTAATCCTAAATGCACCATGATGATTACATCTGGAAAGACTAATGTGACCACCACAAAAATCTAATGTTGTCATGGCATGGGGAACTAGATTTTTTAATGCCAACCGTTAATGAAAAGCTTGGATAGCTTCCAGCAGATCATACCATGTTGTGATGATATAGCAGCTCTCAACATGTAACACTGTAACTTCCCAGTGGAAAGTGGCACGCAGTGGAAATCAGCTTTCTGACAGATGACCTGCATCAAGAGGGAGGATTACACAGTGTACAGTTTGCAACAAAAAGTTTATTCTCTTATTTTTTTTCTTGACCCACCTGTTCTCTGCTGGATTTGAATAATTTTCCTTTTCAAGTCCAAATCTACACCGTTTCTTTTAGACCTGAATTTTCATACTTGATCACTTTTTCAATACTATTTTTAATCTAATGTTCTTTCGTCCTCCCTTTCTCTTGTTTTTGATTTTAAATAACCTCTGCAACCTGCTGTTATGCTTTTAATGTTTTATCTAAAGCACTCTGAATTGTCTTCTTGTACATAAAATGTTCTATACAAATAAACTTGCATTGCCTTGCCTAAATACTCAGACTTTGCCTGCAGATGCATTCAATCTGCTCTGTAGCTTTTTTCTGACACTTGTTTGGATTCATGCCCAACAAAATGAGACGTAAAGGCATTTTTGATTTTCACTTAAGAACACAACAAAGCACTGTTGTTTAACATTTGGCACTTTTCCCTTATCAGTCATTTGGTTGTTAACAGACTTGTACTATAAAAGATTTTTTTTACTTAGAGTTTTACAACCTTCGCAATTCACAAAGAGCCTTCAGCTTAATAACAAGATATAAATGTGAGCTATACTACAGTAATGGGATCATTTGAACATTGACAAAATTTAGATGGGGACTACTGTGATAACTGAATGAATCTGGGCACAATGTAGTGTAAAACTTTGTGTGATTTGTTACTGGTTAATCTTATGCTCTAATGTTTGAATATAATATTTAAAGCAAAAAGTTAAAAAAGCAAAAATGACTTTCAGCCGCTCAAGTCCAATCTTCAGGGCCTGAACCAAAACAGCTGGTCTCACTGGCATGGTTTCTTACCTTGTTCTGGTCGGTCCAATACAGGAAGTAGCCTTTGGGGTCAACAGTTAGAGTCACTGGGGTCACAGTGGTTGAATCCTGTAGTAAAAAAATGAAAAGACATCTGGAGTCAATGTGTTTGTCTGCAAAACAGTGTTTTCCTGTTTGAGCTTCTTATGTTTTTATGCGTACAGCAGAATATTTTCTGGGTGAACCAATTAATTTGTCAGCATCAAAGCATAGTTTTGTAAGACTACTTGCATTCCTGAATCTGAAATGACATTAAAAGGGCTGTTTATGTTGCAGCATGCACACAATCCTTTCCTTTTAGGGTGCTTTCCAAGCCAAGATGAGGCATCACCCCAAATGACCAAGCAGCCTCCATTGTTTGTCTGAGGGTGTGTGTGTGCACTTGTTTTTATTTCCATGAAGGGTATCAAAACCTGCCAGTGCACCATTTTATGGGGACTTCCTGTAACCGAAATCTGTCCCTTTGGGTGAAAAACCTTTTTGAAGGTTAAGACTTGGTTTAAGGGTCACGGTTAGAATTAGATTATGGTTATGGTCAAGTTCAGGGTTAAGGGTAGACATTCAGTTGTGATGGTTTAGGTTAAGCTACGGGGCTAGGGACGGGCTTGGGCCAGTGGACAGTCCCTTTGGGCATATAAACCAGATATGTCTGTGTATGTGTGTGTGAGAGAGAGAGAGAGAGAGAGAGAGAGAGAGAGAGAGAGAGAGAGAGAGATTGCAATGGCTGCAGTCATAGCTGCAGGTTGTTTCATAGTTGATGTTTCCATTTTCTTTTCTTGTAACGACAAATGCTTTCCCACATCTTCTACATACAGATGGCTCCAAGTTTCACACACAGTTTGACCCTGAGGCACACATAGCAATGCCAGATATTATTGGATGCTTCTATAAAAAGAAAGAGCCTTTGCCTTTTTCTCTGCATCCACAATGGCTGTGGTTCAGCTGAACAGTAGCATATTGTCCTCTTCAATCAGCCATGGCTGTGAGATCAGAGAGATGGAAACTGCATTTGCAGCACAGAGCAAGAAAATCTTCAAAGTGTCTTCATGAGGCTACTAATGATGTCCCTATCACAGCATGTGGAGACAGAGCTAATGGTCTGTATCTACAACATACTTATTATATTCGGACATGACCCTGTGCAACTTTGCAGTGTGGGTTATCAAAAGCGTTGGGCTGGGAGCTGGTGGACAACCAGACTGGTACAGAAAACCACTATAAATAATCCAATTCCATCTAAATAACACAATCATTGTTTATGGAAAATAACAAATCACATGAAAGAGAAAAAAACAAAAAGAAAGGGAAGTGAGCAGAAAGTAAATGAGTGAAATGTTCAGTTAGAAGTAGTAAAGAGTCGCATGAGAGACATTTGCTATAGTGACATTTTCTATAGCAACCCACCATTCCGGTGAAATCGATTAAACTCGAAAGAAATCGTTTTGGTTGTGTTCACATGATTGCACAATTTTAGCAAGCCTGATTGAATGTCAAAAGACACAGCTCATACCACTGAATGCATGCGGTACACACACTGTCCAAAGCCTGAAGGCCAGAAAAAAAGTCTTATGTTAGCAGTTCTTGGATATAGTCTCTCATCCTAAATGCAGATCATATCTCTGGATTTAACATACAGTCCACGATTCAATTTCTCTAACTCAGCTTTTTACATAATGAATGTCTTTCTTGTCCTCTGCTAACACATCAGTAAAAATTCATGAAATGATGACAAGTTTGATAAAAACAGATTTTCTTTAAGTTCTTCCTATTTCCTGTGAACAAAGTCAGGCACTCATTCGGTTAAAAAGACATGGCGATTAATCAATTGTCTGTGAAGGCAGCAGAAGTAAAAAGGATGGGTGGTGAGCACCAGGAATCTGCCTAATGATGTGAAAGCAGTAATTTACACCAGTTTCTTTTTTAATGTCCTAACTCTCCACTGTCACCACAATAAGCACATTAAGCCATTATGGAGTCTGCAAAGATTTTCTCATGATTTTTACAAATACAAATAAAAGTTCTTATTGTATTTTGGACTATAAAAGTAGGTTATTTGCAAAAGATTATTGCATTGTGTGTGTGTGTTTCCTTTTTTTCAAACATTAACATATTGGTTTTGTACTACCCACTTGTGCCATCAGGGCCGACTGTGTTAGTTTAGCTACTCGTGTTTTTTATTGCAATTGAACTCTTTTAGAGATTTGTCATTAATGGGATGACATTAGCAAGCACTGTGCTGCTTTTTGCAGAGTAAAGATGAGATTAGCGAATGACTTGTAAAGGTCCAAACACCCTGAGGGAACTGATTCCAGGAAAGAGACGTTGCCGTAATTTTTTGTGAAGCATCTGTACCATTAGCCATCACCAAAGGGGGTTTGTTAGAGAGGAGATTTGAGCTCAGGACATTTCTGTCCAGTATACTAATTACATATTTTGCTACTTTAAAGGGTTTTTAAGCTCCCCTGTGGAGCCTGATAATATCTTATTCAGAGTGCATCATACCAAAGGGGCATGGTACAAGTGTAAGCTAATGAAAGTTTCTGTTTACACAGACGCAGCATCATCTTTTTATATTGTGCCACTCTGGTTAGGGATTCTTGCATACTCCCTTACATAGAGGATTTGAATGGCTGCTTAACCTCTTTGTAAGAGAAAGCAGCTATGCAAAATGTGCCATTTGAACTGAATGACACAATCCAAATGATCATTTAATACTAGAATTACCAGGATTTTCAGTTTCTTCTGCAGTCCCCCTCTCCCTCTATCAAACTTAACACATCACTTACTGACCTATTGTTTTTCAAATCAGGTACTCAGGTGAGTTTTCGGACCCAAAGAACAGCCAGTACTCAACACAGTTCTTTGTCCACTGCCAAAATAAATGTAAACATCCAGTGTAAACACGTTTTTTATATGAAAAGAAGTCACTGTGCCATCATCACAACAGATACTGCACTGAACAACATGCAAATAAAACAAGGAGTTGTTTTCATGTGTATGAATCGAAATGTAATCAAGTTGGGACATAACTAGCTGTTGCGGTAAATAAAATATTTTCATTTAATTTTTATCTCACTGTCTGACTGTTTCAAATGCTGCGCATGCTCCTCTCTGTCCGCACTGCTGCCATGTCAACCATGTGCATGCTTTGTGCACACCGGCAGCGGTTGACGAGACAGTGGTTTGGACAGAGAAGGCAATGTAACTGAGCATCATGGGGTTCGCCTTACTGAATAGTTTATAACAAACTAATAGATGGAGTCCCATTTATGCATCCCATTTATTGGGGATCACGGTCTTTTATTAACCTCGAACTATAAATCCCACATGCCTCCTTCGGCGGTCGCAGAGGGAAAAACATGGGAGGAGTATGGAGAGGCCATGGAGAATGACTTCCAGACGGCTTTGAGGAGGTTCTGGTCCACCATCTGACACCTCAGAAGCGGGAAGCAGTGCTCCATCAACACTGTATACATTGGAGATGTGGGCTGCTGGCCTTGACTCAGGATGTTATGGGTCGGTGGAAGGAATACTTCGAAGACTTCCTTAATCCCACCAACACGTCTTCTGAGGATGAAGCAGAGTCGAGGGGACCCCAGGGTGGGCTCTCCTATCTTTGGAGCTAAGGTTACAGAGGTGGTTAAAAAGCTCCTCAGTGCCTGGGCCCTGAAGGTGGATGAGATCCGCCCGGGGTTTCTTAAGGCTCTGGATGCTCTGGGGCTGTCTTGGTTGACATGCCTCTACAGCATTGTGTGGACATCAGGAACAGTGGCTCTGGACTGGCAGACTGGGGTGGTGGTCCCTCTCTTCAAAAGGGGACTGGAGGGTGTGCTCCAACTACAGAGTGATTAAAATCCTCAGCCTTCCTGGTAAGTTATATTCAGGGGTCCTGGAGAGGAGGGTCCGTCGGATAGTCAAGTTTCGGATTGAGGAGGAGCAGTGTGGTTTTCGCCCCGGTCATGGAACAGTGGACCAGCTCTACACCTTCTTCAGGGTCTTGGAGGGGGCATGGGCATTCGCTCAACCAGTCTACATGTGCTTTGTGGACTTGGAGAAGGCTTTTGACCCTATCCCCTTGGGACTCCTGTGGGGGAGGTTCTCCGGGAGTATGGAGTGCCGGACCCCCTTGTACAAGCTGTCCGGTCTCTGTACGACCGGTGCCAGAACTTGGTCCGCATTGCTGGCTGTATAAGTCGGACTCGTTTCCGATGAGGGTTGGACTCCACCATGGTTGCCCTTTGTCAGCGATTCTGTTCATAACGTTTATGAACAGAATTTCTAGGTGAAGCCAAGGTATTGAGGGGATCCGGTTTGGTGGCCTCAGGATTGGGTCTCTGCTTTTTGCAGATGATGTGGTTCTGCTGGCTTCACCATGCAGACTCTGCATTGGTCTGTTGTGGTGAAGAAGGAGCTGAGCCAAAAGGCAAGGCTCCAGATTTACCAGTCGATCTACGTTCCAACCCTCACTTATGGTCACGAGGTCTGGGTAGTGACCGAAAGAACAAGATCGGGAATACAAGCGGCCAAAATGGGTTTCCTCTGCAGGGTGGTAGGGCTCTCCCTTAGAGACAGGTTGAGAAGCTTGGTCATCCGGGAGGGGTTCAGAGTAGAACCGCTGCTTCTCCGCATCGAGAGGAGCCAGATGAAGTGGCTCGGGTATCTGGTTAGGATGCCTCCCGGACGCCTCCCTGGTGAGGTTATTTCGGGCACGTCCCACCGGGAAGAGACCTCGGGGTAGGCCCAGGACTCGCTGGAGGGATTACATCTCTTGGCTGGCCTGCGAGCGGCTTGGGATCCACCCAGATGAACTGGATAACGTGGCTGGGGAGAGGGAAGTCTGAGCTTCCCTGCTTAGGCTGCTGCCCCAGTGACCTGACCCTGGATAAGAGGTAAATGATGGATGGATGGATGGATGGATGGATGGATGGATGGATGGATGGATGGATGGATGGATGGATGGATGGATGG
>JAOXYM010000024.1:7741636-7754835 GCA_028567055.1 Leptatherina wallacei | reverse complement strand
GGATGGATGGATGGATGGATGGATGGATGGATGGATGGATGGATGGATGGATGGATGGATGGATGGATGGATATTTCATAACAAATATAATTTCTTTTAGTGCAGTCAGTAAAAAACTACAACAGAGACCTGAGCTGGAAGTTAGGTCTAAAGGGGGGAGCAGTTCTTTCAGGAAAGCGTTAATGGTGCTAATTTACATGAGAACAGGTATTTGGTGAGGTGTTGATGAGCCGCAGGTGACTTCAGCCTTACAAAAATGTTTGTTGTTCTGGTAGTTGTAGTGTTAATACCTAACCAGGAAATTTCAAGTGCCACAGAGGTGCCCAGTGATCTACAAGTAGCAAGAACAAAAACACAAGGTGACTATGCATGTCTGCGTAATGGCAGTTGGGGAGGTCTGGGACTTCTGTAAACATTTCGAGGAGTGTACTAATTACTCTTCTATTCTTTTTCAACAGTCAACCAAGCATTGTGTGCTGTTGTGTCCGAGCTTTTTCCTCAGGTCTTCAGACTCAGACTCCCTGCTTCCAAAAAATTACAGCTGCTGTTCATGCACTAAAATGTAGTATGTAATGTCTTTTTTTTGTCCCCCAATAGTGGAAGAAAAAATTATGTAATTTACAGCAAAAATAAAACTAAGAACCAATGTCAGAGTAAAGCAATAAATCAACGCAGCACATACTGTACATCTGAGAATATTTGTGTTGCTTATACAATTCTGTGCAAAAGAAATACTGGAGAGACGCACAACATCCAAGAGCCACGATAAGAAGCAAATGATTGAATATTTTTTTCCCACTGACATTTCATTATAGCTTCTCTCTTTCAGCTTGGTTCTGTTTTCTTTTGTGATTCTTTCCATGAAATGATACAGAAAGGAAAAGGGAAGGAAATGCATGGGAAATGATGGAGAGAAAATATCTGTGAGTTCGTCTGTGGTTTGCAGGAAAGGCCTGGTGGGCATTTAGTTCTGGTGGTAGGCCTGCATGTACAAACTGCTCTTAGGGGGAAACAGACTCACTCCTTACACCCCTTCTTACAAAATACGAAATACACAGCTGAAGGAAGAAGTATTCATTAGTAATTACAAGGAATTACTCAAGAATTATAGGGAAATACTAAGACTCTGATGATTGACAGAGCAGTAGGTTTACAAATGTTCATAATTTCCTCTCTGCTGTCTGTGCTGACCGCATTCACACTTCTGTAACATTCATCCATTGACACCATCTGTGCTGTGCTTGGCTAACCTGAACTTGGTGAATCTGAGCATGTATTTGTGAAGATGAGCTCATGAATTTATATTTGAAAATGCCACTTACATAAAAAAAACAGCAGCATAGTTTATTACCAACGGCTGTATGATATACATGAAATGTGACGTGAAATTTGACTTCTTTCAACAGTACTTCCGCACAAGACAAGTGTGTTGTAGTAAAGCAACAAGAATGGCCACAGGTGGGCCCATCTATACATTAACAGAAAACCTATTTTCAAGACTGAAGAGATTGCAAATGAACTAACATTTGAATGCTCACACAATCAACAAAAATGAGGGTTGGAGAAACCAGAAGAATGCATGCTTATTCAAATGTGAAGAGACATGCAACAAACAGAGAGTCCATTCAAGTGTCAAGAGAGTTGCTTGGACATAAAAATAAACATTACTTCAATAAGGTCGTCTAATTTCAACTCATTTGAAAGCTCACTAGCTTATGTGAATGCTCCAGAGGATTACTAAAGGAGTATGTTGATGTGTTGCTTCAGAGAGGTGCACTGCAGCCACATAGCAGTCTGTTGAAAGGGTTATGTTTTACTCGACAGCAGCATGTAATCAATTTTGATCAAGGTCACTTTACCACAGCTAGACTTTCAATGCATGTTCAATTCAAATCATAAAATAAATCAATTAACAACAGCAAACTAAGAAAACAAAAAAAAAGGGGGGGGGGGGGGTAACAGGTCTTGCCAGAATGCAGATGGAGACTCTTTATTCATTCATAGATTTTGGTTAATTGATCAAACGCTTACAGTCAAGAGGGAGAATTCAGATTAGTTCAAATGATTAACTTGATTAAATGAGCAAATTCTCACACAGATGCACTGGCAAACGCACGTGCACTCACTCGCGCATACCCATGCCAATGCTGTACACTGGGAAATGTAAACACAGCACCTGTCAGTGGGCACTATGCTGCAGCAATTTTCTTTAATCTATTTATTCTAGCCATTGACCGAGATGGCAAATTCTATCAGCTCCCTATCAGAGCGGTCTCCTTTGAAAATTAAATCTATTGGCTATACTGTTGCATGAGTCGCATATGGGTTGTGTAATGGGCTCCATTGTAGTGACATTCACATGCAAATAACGCGTGCAGAAATCAACCGGCATTGACAAAAAAGAAAAGACTCAGATGGTCTGTTTGACCGTTACTTACATCATCCCATTTCATAAATTTGTTGCCCTTTCTGAGGCACTCGGACACGGACACTGGCTTGAGCTGCAGCGCATGAACTCCAGGCTGTGCCCCAGCCATTGACTCATCTACTCTTCTCGACGTGCGGTACGGCAAGAAATTAGTCACTTCTCTCTCTCTCTCCTTCTCGTTTCTCTCTTCTTCTCCTTTGTAATCTGCTTAAAAGCAGGCTAACGAAAGCCCACTACTGCGACCAGTATGTCATGCCCGCATTGACGGCGGCGGTGGTGGCGCGTCTCGGCTTTGGAGAGCTGTGGAGGAGGACGCAGGCGCAGCGGACCGAGGCCACTGACTGACAGGCAACTAAAGACGGGAGAAACATAGAACGCGCACGAGAGAGTGAGAGAGATAGAGAAAGAGGGGGAGAGAGAGACAGAGAGAGTGAATAAGTTGCACGTCAGCTTTTAAAATTGGTACTACAAGTCAGCAGGGACAGGATCGATGCTTTAAGTGATCTGGCGCCTCCGTGCGTCCGTGGCAGTACGATGGGCATGGTGGTCCCAAGCTGACAAATGAGATCCAATCGGAACATAATGTAACGATGTTACAAGGAGCAGGTGCATACAACACTGGCTTTTAAAAGACTGCAGGCTAATTTTTGAGTCTGTTATTGGAAAAATACTATATATATATATATATATATATATATATATATATAAATAATTTTATTTATTTATTTTTTCAAAACCTTTTGGGTATATGAGGTTTGTGTTGCAGACTTTCATGGTTGGGGGGAAATCGTATATATTCTATGGGATGACCACAGAATATCCCAATCTTTTGGCACCATGATGATGCCACATATCCTCTACCCAGTTAAGTTTTGTGTCTGTTTGGACCTGCTAAATAAAAAAAAACAGAATCCACATTCATCAGAAAGACTGCAAACTGACTTCTGTTCCAGTGCCCACACATGGCTCTGAGCAGCTTCACTTCTTCATGACTAACTTCGTCAAAGTTGTCCTAACTGCCTTTAGGACTTTAATAGAGTGCAACTCTCTTATTAAATAAAACATCAAACTCCTTGGAGCCTTGTACCATCCACAGTTGTTCTTTTTTTTTTGGTAATTTCAGAAAGGGAAAATTAACTTTTTATGTTCTACAAGCAGTCTGCACTTCTCTCACTTTGGCCAATCTCTGCCTGGAACTGTCATACCCAGCAACCCCAACTCCAACTTGTCAAATTCTGACTGGCATTTTTGGTGTCAGCTGTAAATTGTAGTTTTCTTGAAATTGCCTCTGGTCATTAACGTCTGATTACCTGTTTAGGAACCACACCCTGTATAGAAACACAGTGACAGCTCGGGAGAGGCAGAGACTGATATGTGTGTAACAGGGGGGAAACAAAGAAAATAAAGACGCAAAGATAGAGAGAAAAAAAATCCCATTAGAATTTTGTGGGGGTTTTTTCTCTTTGTTTGTCTTAGAAAAGCTCTATATGTGTACTGTTACACTGATGTGGAAAGCTTATGATTCATTTTTGTCCTCTAAAATTAACCTTTGGTATTTGTCATCTGTCTTCCTATTAGCATTGAGGTTATAGAAAAGCTCTGAAATCACCCACAGCTCTTATTTTTACTGCCAGTGTGGAGAATTACTCGGACTTTCCGTATAGCACCAAAACCACAAAATGACTTCACTTTTGGTTTAAACTTATAAGATGAAGTGATCCAAAATGTCAGTTGAGTGTCTCACCTTTTCCTTTTGTGTTAAAACATTACATGTGATTGCTTCTGTACAAAACCCAATCAATCAAATTTCAGAAAGATTTAAAGTGGATGATCAATTAATAGGGCCCGTTTCAATGTATTATCAACAGTCCACCATTGTTTTGAACAAGTGACAACAGTAATTGAATTAAACAGTAACTGATTTCTTTTTTTTAATTAGATGTTGAAATGAAAATTGAATTGAATTGAATTATACTTTATTGATCCCCGAGGGGAAATTGCATATGTGGAAAACCCCAAAACAACTGAATTCAAAATAAAATGCTTCTGATATCTCAGCCATTAGTCAAAGGTGTTCTTCCTCACGTCACTACCAGCCTCCTTTGCCTCCTTTCTTCTTCTTCTGTGGAAAATGAAAATTTATTTCAGTTACCAACATACAACAAATTACATGTATCCATCACACAAGAAAAACAAATAAGAGGTAACCGAAAAAGGCATAGACTGAAGCCGTAGCTTATTGTGCCTACCTTCATTACAACAATACATACCCATCAATAAAGAAACATAAGTTCATACATACAACTTATTTTTTAGCAATTGTTAAGTTTTTTCCTTTTTTCTCTCTTCCTTCCATTTTGTCCTTACACAAAAGCAAATACAAAATACAAAAAAAACAACAAGAAAGAAGAAACAAAACAAAACCATGGAACTTTTTTTTTTGTATATCTTTGTGTTATGTTATATTGTTTTAACTTTTGTTGCTGCCATCCTAGGCAGGGCTCCCTTGTAAAAGAGATGTTCTCAATGGGACTCAAGTGGTTAAGTAAAGGTAAAAAATAAACAAACAAGTGCAACACTTTTATTTTACCATAGTGTTTAAGTGACCTCAAGCAATCTCCTCTGTCTTTATTCATGTAAAGAGTGTTTTTTTAAAATACATTTTATTCATTTATTTATTTATTTATTTATTTTTATCAGACATTCATCTAACTAATCTCTATTAATTTGGTAACTATCAGTCCAGATCATAAAGATATTCTTCTCATAAAAAGACAAAATCCAGACTAAGAGCAGACTAAAAGAAGTCTCCAAGATTCTTGGATAGTTATTACATGATCTGCTGGTAATATTGGTAACACTGGTATTACTAGATGTTAGTGTTAAAGTGCGTGTGTCTATTTCTTTAATTAAAATCATTCAAATGTGACCTACATGAGAAGAAAAAGCCTTTGCTGTTGGAAAAGCACAGTAAAGCAAAACTGCAGTGCTCTATGGCCACAGTAACAGTCAACATGTTTAGGGAAGACTAAAAATAGTTTTGTTTTTTTCTTTTGGATAAGAAGCTCAACCATGGGGGATGATGGTGGATTCGCCTTGTTTTGTTTGATGTTGTTTTAAAAAAGGATTAAATGGTGCTTGTGAAAACATGGCAAAAGAACGCTTACTTTGCATAATGCCTATTTACCTTACTGTATAGGACCTGTAAAGGGTCCACATCAAAACTTTCTTTTCTGATTTGACTTTTGCAGTTCAGGGGATTATTCAAAAACGTCCAAGGTTGATTTGGATTTTTGGGCAGAGCAAGTTCACTGGTTGGTTCGTCTACTGATGAAACACCTGCATTTTTCTGCATTCAAGAAAAGATTAGAGGCTTTGAGGAAATCCAAATTTAGTTAAAGTCATTGCATTGTCATCCACATACTGAATATTCAAAATCCCACGGTTGTACTGAAACAAAACAAAAAAAAAAAACACTTTCACATTCCCCTTTCAAAGACTCACATACTGAAATTGGCGAGTGAGTGAGATGAGTGATTTGCTTCATATCCGGAGACAAGAGAATGAATGGTGCAACGTTTGTACTCGCCTATGATAAGTAGCAGGTGTTCTCAAATGATTGCTTCTTGGAGCTTTTGTTATCAATATTATCTCTGGATCTATTCTAAGCTGCACATTTAGCATAACATTAACCAAGCTGAATTATGGATTATAAAATCCTTTTGCATTAATATGTATTTGTGGGGAAAAAAAAGGTTGTCAAGCCAAAAGTCAAAAGCTGTTAATTGGACACTTTAAATTCTACTCTGTTTCACTCAGCCATCTGAGTCTGACAGGATATAAACATTTCTTTGTCAGTTACGCAATCAAATTTAATCAAATGAATCTATCCATCTGTATTCTATATCTCCTTTGGCTTGCACCAGGTAAAGTGAGGTTGGAGCCAATCAGGTGAGATAAGGCAAGAAGCAGGATATCTAAACTCATGCAGATATTCCCACCCCTAGCCAAAGAAAAAACAAACACTTTGCATGAACTTGGAGTAGAAGAGCATGCAACTGCAGAACACTGTTATGCAGGTGCAGGGAGATTATGCAGACTACACAAAATGTCCAGAACAAACCAGCATTATTTAGAGCCAGCATGTATAAATGTATAAGGCCTCTGGGAATGGTAAAAGTAGGTTTAAGCAGATGCATATTGTCCTCTCCCTCAACCCAAATATGAGCACACACTCTTTAATGGCATGACAACAGCAGCATCTTCTGGATCTTTCCTGCTGGTGCGCCATTCAATTTGAGATAAATATACGTGTGTGTAAATAAAGTGTGTGGATTTTTCTAATATGTACACTCATTCTAAAGTTGTCCAATTTCTATCTATATTATCTGTATTATTTCTAAGATCATAAGAAAGGAATGTTTGCTCTTAATAGTTTTAAGATTTATTGAAATTGAAATGCAACCAAATTTATTGAGGCAGCATGATTGGCCAGCTGAGGATTTTCACTTATTTATCTTTGGAAGCTCATGTGATTCTTGGTGGCGTGATTTGGCTTGCTAAGTCATTGGTAACTGTGTCAGTCAATATTTAGATTTCTTATGAAGCATTCATGGTGGCATATACAAACATGAATGAATTTATCAGGATCTGATCAGACCAGAAAAATGTGCTCCCATGAGGTAATCCTTCCAAAATTTACTCTACAACAAGTTGGCCACAGATATTACTGTGGACATATTACTGTTATCATGGCAGAAATACTATGGATGAACAATCAATGGGATTAAGATTGCAGAGATTAGATCTGCCACATGTTTCAAACAAGACACTCCTGTTCAAATGTACGGATCAATAGGGATTTTCTTTGTGTGTTTGGTCACATATCACTTCCTGCCTCTATTTCCAGAAATGTCAGCACAAACCTATCTGTGCTGCCTGGGCCATGGGGCAACGTTTCAAATTCATTGTCTGAAATGAAAGAAATGATCTAAGCCTAAACTTTGTTCTTTAACATAAAGTGTCTGTAAATTTGCATGAACGAAATGTTTCAGCTTTCTGTATCAACAGGAGAGAAGCCTTATGAAGCCTGTCTTCCATGTTTACAGTTGGTCTACACAATGGCAGTATATACTATAGCCCTTTAACCCATAAAAACTTAAATGAGAAATATTGCCCGCCTCTTACTTCAGTTTTTAATGTCATGGTCAACCATTATTTTCGATACCTCTATGATTACAACAACTAAATAAAGGTATAAGCTGCAATTAGAGGAACTTCATTCAGTATTTGTTATGAATACTGAAGTGTACCCTGGTGGTCAAATAAATCCATGGATCCATGAATCACTGCATCACTGGAAGTCAGCAACTCTAAATTTCAATTGCCAGTGACACTATTGATAATCAAAAGATACCTTTCATGAAACTTGGTCTGTACACCAGAAACACTTTGAACCCTGCTTGAATCAAACTATCTCACTTTTGAATACTGAGCATAAAGTTAAATGGTCTTGTGCAGAAACTAACCTTGAATTCAACTCATTGTTGGAGCAACAGTGAAGGGGTTGCAGATATGAATGAATGAATGAATGAATGCATGAATGAATGGATGAATGAATGGATGAATGAATCAATGAATAAGATTGGCTTATTGTTTTGTCTTACTGTACAAAACAAAGTGAAACACAAAATAACATGATAAACCAAAAGGTTGTAAGCTGAAGCAGATACTTACATAATAACTATAACGTACAAAATAAATCAACACATAAGGAAAATTAAACCAACCTTGTGATTTACAAATAAAATAAACAAACTATTCATACTAGTTACAGTTTTGTAAGAGTTCAAGTCATCAAACACAGTTTGATTAAGATTTATTATTGTAAAGGAAAATCTTATTTCTGGATTGGTTCTTACCTTGGGTTTTTGTAAAAACTAAATTACCTCTTAGTTCATATTTTTCCCCTTTCTAAACAGTATCTGAAAATTAGGTGGTAATTTTTTGCACTTTGCTCTGTAGACTATTTGAATTAATTTATAATAAACTAAAAAAAATAAAATAAAAAAAAAACTGCTACAACAATAATTTCCCTGTAAGAGGGATAAATGAAGTATTTCTCATTTCATTTTCATTTCATTTCATTTCACAACATTTGGGTCTATGCAATTGAATAGATAATTGATTTCTTTTGTAGTAAAGAGATTTAATTTATTTTGCGTTTCCCCAAACCTCAACACAGTATATCATATATGGTACTAATAGTGATATATACATAATGATTTTTGGCAAAAGTCATCAGCCTTTCACAGTAATGCAATACAGTTTTTACATAGTTTCCAGTGTAGTCTGTTTTTTTTTAATATTCAAAGTTCTAATACCACTGAAGTTGCTTCAGATTGTCCCCACAACAAAAATAAGGTTGTGTCAACAGCAAATATGTTAGATTTCAATAAATTAGAAACCAAACATGAATCACAAATATTCAAATAAACAGCAATGGTGCAAGTACAGAACCCTGTGGCACCCCATATGTTTCCTTCAACAACTCTGAATCGTCATTATCAATATGTTAAATTGATATTATCTATATGATATTATGTTAGATTAATTGGTCACTAAATTCTAGGAGTAAGCGTGAGTGGTTGTTTGTCTCTCTGTGTTGAGCCTGCGATAGACTGGTGACCTGTACAGGGTGTGCCCTACATCTCGCCTGCTAATTGCTGGGATTGGTTCCAGCTTCCCTGCAACCTTGAAATGGAACAAGCTATGTAAAATAAAGATGGATGGATAGATATTATCTAGTAGCTGCTCAGTCAGCTTTATGAAAAATGATCAAAGTTCCCCAGTTTTTCTTTCTTTTTAATTTCATACCTTTTTACTATACGGTTGACGGGTGTGTCATTTAATTTATTTTCATAAGAAGATATAAGAAGTCGTATTCTGAATAAGAATCTTAACTACTTACTCATCAATAGCAATAAAATGACAGAATTTTCATTTAAAGGATGGCCTCTGTGATTATGGTCAATTTTTACACAAACAAGTTCGAAGCTGGCTTTTATTCTCTGATCCAATGACTGAAGTAAAAGTTAAAAGCATTTCTTACAAGTCAGGCATATTTTATTTCAGACAAACACAGCTGTAATTATCCGGTGAGTGAAAGATTTTATAGATTAAAAGGTAAAAGGATTCCTGTGATGTTTCTGGTGTGGTTTGAGTGCTCCAACACTGGTATTACTCATTTAGATGTCTCTTTAGACAAACACTTGGTAAGAGTATCCAAAACATCTGGTGCACATTTACAACCTGAGCTGTAAGTGTGTGTCAAGAGAAAACTGTTGTTTGTATCCATTTGTGTACAGTGTAAGTGCAAAATATTTTTTCCGTATTTTGGGTACTGATTACAAGGACATATAATAAAACAATGTTGAGCAATTCTCCTATCCATCTGTGCAAAGAGGAAAATACTAAAGTGATTCATGATCATCCCTGCTAATTATGTGACTACAGTTTATTTACTTCTGCATTATAAAGCCATCAACTTCAGGATTCTAAATGGGTGCAGTTCAAAGAGTTCTTCAACCACTCATAGTTATAAAATAGTGAGTAAGTACTGGCAGCCCCAGCTACTACTTAGAGAGCACTAGCTCTTCAAAGACACCAGGGATGTGGTTTTTGCCTATAAAAAGCCCAAAGCTGTACTGGGACTTTCAAAGCTTTTAATGGGGCAGTAATTCAAGCTCACCAACAGAGAGTGCTGTGGCATAACTTTACAGTAACCTAGCTGCTCTCCTCTGCTTACGATTAAGAGTAATCTTCTCAAGGTTCAGGAACTTCATTGTCCATTCAATAGGAATTCCTGGTAACCAACATAACATGGAACATGTGCAGTGAAAAATGATATGTTAAAAACTTAACAGCTTGCAGAGGGGGACCAAAGCTTGTGGCTCAGGTCAAATTATAAATAAAAAAACAAAATCGTAAGCTCTTTTTTCTCCCCAATGTCTCTCACAGACATGTGTGTTGTTTTTCTTCCTTTTTTTTTTCTTTGGGCATCATTCACACCTGGAGTTTTGCAACAACGGTGCGAGACTAGGGAGATTTTAATATGTCTCATTCTGTGGTATGTGCGTAACCAAACACCTCTACCACCTCTATTGTCTTATCTGAGATTGAGGAGGGAAAAAACTGGCAGGTGTTCCTCCCCTCAGGCTACAGACTTCAGAAATGAGAAAAATAGAGAGCGCGAGTAAGAATGAAAGGGGAACACACATGCAAGTATATACACACATATATGCACAAGTGTATACTTCGTCACACATGTCTAAGTGTGTTGCAAGATCACACAGCCTGTGCTGTTACATGCAGTGTAAACATGTCTGAGGGTGTGTATTAAATACTCATTACAGAGGACTGGGTAAGCTCTGGGAGAGACTGGGAGAGAAAACAAACAAACCCCACAGGGTGGCTAAGAGGGGTGGTGAGGGGCTGAGGGAGGCCTCTCCCAGTGTAATTCAAGTTCAATAACTGACCCTTAACCTCACTCTAACTCAAGTTACACAGTTCTGGTGAGACAGATTATAGGCATAGTTTCCTCACAGCTGTGGATACTATACACCTCTACAGGAGCTTTACACACACACACACACCTACACAGAGTACCAAAAACAAAAAAAGGTCAGTTGGTAATGTCAACAATCAACTTAGTATTCTTGAATATCAAATGGCAACATGGATGACAGGTTTCCAATCTGCACACATTTTGGTATGATGTCAAGAAACTAGGACCACACAGAGCCCTTTCACAGCCAGGAAGTAGAAGACATCATTCACCTGCAGCGTTGCAGCTGGGCCAGTTTCACTCAGTCAGAAAGAACTCATTACTTGCATGTCAAAATGATCACAGTAGGAAAACACAGCCTCTTCAACCTACTGACAAACACAAGTAATTGTTTTAAGGTTGCACCTATGCAGATATAGAATAACCATACAATTAACTTGTCTGCAAAGCTTCAGCGGGAAATCGGAGAATTAACCTAAATGTAGAACTTGATTCTAAACATTAAAGATCAAAGTAGCTGAGATGATGAAGGGTTCGGATTTACATTTGTCTGTCACACTGCTTGTGTTTTGGTTGTAGATTAGCCGCACAGTTAAGCAGGAAGGTCAGCAGTTGTCATGTTACTTTATTTATGTCTAATAACTGTGGTTACAAGCAAGGGCACTAAATGCATAATCACTAAAGTTGTTGTGAAATATCAAATGTTTCCAGTTGGTAAACAAACCAGTTTTTCTGTTTGACCTAATATTTGCTTAAAGTTATCCATCCTTCTCATGAATCCAGATTTTGCAACTTACAGAGGAGGCCAGTGGAAGGGTTGCAGATGCCATGGGTGCAGCCGCAGCCTAAAAATGGTTCACATCCCAAGCTGTCTTAGTATAACCACGCTCACGTGTTTGAGGCAGAGGCTGAGACAGAGTGCAAGAGGGAGAAGGAGATGTAGCTACTGAAATCTACTTTTAAAAGTAAAATAATGAACAATAACATTACGTACCAAACAAAAAAGGAGGTGTCTGGACAAAATCAGCTGTCATTATTGTTGACCACACAGCTGGGTATTGCTTTGATTTGGACGGACTTGCTTCAGACATCTGTGCCTTTTGGCATCTGTTTTGCTCCTATTATGTGGTGCAACAGTAGATGGGGCTGCAGGTCTGTAACACTATAAAACAACTTTTCTTGCTTTTTTCCATTCCATAAGTGCTAGTGGACAGTTTTTATTTTGCTGAAACCTACATGGTATATGTAGATGTCAAATTTACATCATCTTAGCTCAACCTCGGGAAGATGGTATGGTTAACTCAAATCATCTCCACGGTGCTGGAAGTGAGGAAAGAGGTTTCTTAAGACATATTTGAATGCTGTGTCCTTAGAGATATTATACGAAGAGAAACAAGTTTTATGTCTCTGGTTCATTGTTTTCAGTCATATTCTCCAGGTCATATTCATGACTACACAAAGTCTATTTGTCTTTTCAAAACTGCAAATTTAGGACAAAGCTAAAAGCATAATTGCATCTATAGGAAGATAGATTGATCAAACTCTAACTCCACCCACTTTGACTTTACCATTAAGTGTGTTTGTTATGAGAAGATCTGCAAATCAGCAATCCACAAAGGGTCTATTGTCTATTGCTCCACGATGGCACAGTTCCAGAGAGGGCGTAAAACTCCCGTCTGCTCTGATAGCAATCTGTAGCTAAAGCTTCACTCACAATACTGACAACAACCTGGTGCTGACTAAGCCTAGGCCACACTAAGAAGCTGAGCTACGGTTAGTTTTGCATCCAAGAAACAGTTTTAAATGAGGATTAGGTGGGGGTGAGTTGGTCATAGGTGTGTGCCTTGGGCCAGGTGCTAGGGATCAGGCTTTGTGCTGTGGTAGAGCATTTTCCCCTTCAAGAGGGCCTAAATCCTTTTAAGAAAGAAAATGTTGATGTTTACATCCTAGCTGTGACCCCATCTTGGCCTCTTCACTCAAGCATTCCTGCCATAGTTGTGACATCTAGCTAAGCTTTTAGGACACCAGAGGGATAGTGAAAACAACGCCTAATCACAGCCACAGGGCACCCCAATGATAACAATGCAACCCCTTAACCCCTCTGTGTCTGTGTGTGCTCCTTAATGTAAGTACACGTGTGTGTGTGTGTGTGTGTGTGTGTGTGTGTGTGTGTGTGTGTGTGTGTGTGTGTGTGTGTGTGTGTGT
>JAOXYM010000024.1:7715750-7730698 GCA_028567055.1 Leptatherina wallacei | reverse complement strand
TATCTATCTATCTATCTATCTATCTATCTATCTATCTATCTATCTATCTATCTATCTATCTATCTATCTATCTACATATCTATATTATCTATCTAAAATCTGAAAATGTTAAATTCCTTCTTTAAAACTTAAAGATAAGCAGAAGTGAAGATGATATCTGACGATAAAATATTCATTCTTAGAAAAGTCTCAGCCATTTAGAAGACATCTTGACGCCTCACTTTTTCTCAGGTGTCATTTCAAGAATTTCCAACCACATGACTGAACTTTTATGCATCAAATTTCTTGGACAAGAGTATTTTTGTACATCTTCAGACATGCTTGGGAAAAATCTATGAAAGACGCTTCAGTGAAATAATTTATCTTTATTTACTGTTGATGGTGGCACAATTTTTCATTCCTTTTGCATATAAAAACAGGCAGAACATCAATTTAACCGGAATAAAAAGCTATCCTGCTTATTTCCTCTGTGCATACCAAAAAAGTCTTCTCTGCTTTTAAAGGCTGAACATTACTGTGAAGGTGAACCCTATATTTAGTTATGTACTGACCTTGCTTTGTATGATATGAGATGCTTAGCTTTGTCTAACCTTCACTATATCTCATATACGAACAATATTCTACGTCATCTGAAGGCCTAATCTCATCTTGAGTGGCTGAAATGGTTTTTGTGAGAGCGAGGAACATTTGAAGCTACAGTGTGCGTTATCGCTTAATGCTTCACACCGCAAATGAAATATAAAAAGAGTGTTGCTATTTCATCTTGTCCAATATGTGATTAAAACTGTCAGTTTGTGCTTGACTCTGAAGGACACAACCCTTCAATCACATTGATTCTGTTTGCTTTTTTTTTTGGTTTCCTGAACACTTAAAGGGCATCCAACAATCGCATAAGCAGCATTTAATTCCAACAGCAGTTAAACTGAGGTGCAAGCACACATGATCCAGAAACTGCAGCATTGAGGTTTTAAAAAGCAATCTGCGACTCCAAACAAGTATTGCATTAGACTCAGCCACATAAACAACTACAGTATTAATTGAAAGCATGTTTGCATGCGATGTCAGGCCCTGATCCTGTCTCATGTCATGTATGGATACTTCCGAAGTGTTTCTCTTCCTAAGTCTGTAAACAGCTGCTTGTGCTTAAGCGGTTAAATGTAAATCTTGACGTTGGCTGTTTACGTAGTCCAAGCTTCTAATCATGCAGACGTATAATTGAGTGACGCATGGTGTCTTTATGAGTGAAGCTGCATTCAAAGGGCATGTCCCTGTATTTACGTAAGTCTTTCTTCTATTGCTTCTTTAAAATTGAAATAAACGCATCGCATACCAACGAGCCTGTTAATTGGAGATGACACATTTATATGATTTTAATTATAAGATGTAAATGAATGTATTATACTTCATGTTGCTTTTACGGTCAGAGCAGCGGGTTCTAAATGTTGACATATAAGAACTGTATAAGAGTAGTTACTGGCATGTATCATGAAGAAAAGTCCCCACCCACATTCACCCGATGTGAGACATGATAAAAGGCTTATATTCTAAATACTACATTATTTAACTAAAGATATCCCTAAAGTCACTTCGTGTTAAGCACAATAATCACTATAAAAGTGATACTGATAATTACAAATCAGGAATGCCAGATCAAAGCTTCCTTGTCCTTATTTACACAGGAAATTAAAACATAAACAAATAAACAGTGAGCCAATTTACCAAATTAAGCACAGCCTGTCGTCAGAGACCAACCTCAGTGCAGCTCTTAACATCTGAACCATCCAAGCAAGGTTTGGACCCTCTCTTGTGATCTCTGAGAGCCCATATAATCTGGAGGTGGACTTGTTGCTCAAATTAGTGGGTAGAGAAGTGTGCCACATGTTCAGTATCCATAAATATTGACTCTGGCTTTCTAGCTGGCCGTCTCTGACCTTGGTGGGTTTCCATTTTGGGGCCAACCTATTCAAAATGTGTCCCATTTGGCCACAGCCTCTTTTATACACCATGTGCATGTGTTCAACTTAGTTTAGCAGTCGTGCTTCTGCTGTCAAACACATGTGGATTGATGAAGATTTTATTGGTTTCTAAATTAAAAAGACAAGTTAGCTCAACGGCTGAATTAGAAGTGAGTCACAGCAACAAATTGGTTCCTGGTTTTAAGCAACATCTCTGAAGATTATCTCCCTGTAAGCATGTTATACTGTGTTAAGACTACATCTGGCTCAAGGCGGAGGAATGCAGGCCCTGTGTCTAGCCAAGCAACTGTTAACAGCAGGTGAAAGGCTAATAGTTGGATCTGCAGTGTCATCTTAGGGCTTTGTCTGCCCACTGACTCTTGGAATGTTTGTGATGACAAGAAAGGGTTTCACCATCCACAACCACCACAACATGAACACATTCACAGAGCGCATACTGTACCATACAAAAAAATTTGGCATGTGAAAAACACTGCTGAGGACAATGAGCTGTGTCTTCTTCTCTTAATCAGGATCTATGTGTTAAAACAACCCCATCCTAATCTCCCTCAAATAACCTCAAACATTTCCCCGTCAATAGTTTTATTGTACTTTTGTTATAAGTGTTATGTATTACACATTGTTCTCCCTTAAGGGGGTTTTCCATAATAGAAACAGATACATGTATTACATGAAGCATAAAAATAAGATGGTGGTTTCACAGTATATTATTCTTTTGGTTACTGCAGATGATTTCTGCCAGGTGAAGGATGAATGAGACACATTGTACCAGATGAGAAATCTCTCTTTTATATGACTAAAAAAATATGACTTTGACTGTAGGGCATTCAGAACATCAAATTCAGGGATACAGTCTCTTAAAGAGAAAAAGATGGTGTAGAATGTGATTCAGGTTAGCGTTTGTAAGTCGGAGGAACATCAGTTTTGTTATTGCTAGGTACAGACTGGAGGACCTGGGGGTCGGATCAGAGACTGGTCATATTGTTCCTTCGTGCTGGGACAAAGGATTTCCAAGAACACCAGTTTAATCTGATAACAACAGTCCATCGCTAAATGATTGTTATGAGACTGCCCGGATGCTTCTCTGCATTGTTTTATGACCCACCTGTGGGTCCCAGGAGCCTTTGAGAGAACTGCAAAGGGATAACAAAATATCCAACTTGTGTAGGCAGAAGATTTTGACCAAAATTGCTTCACCTTTTCCTTCCTGCTGCCTGACAAAGTCCTTAAAAGGTTTCATTTTCAGAAAAAACCTTCTTTAAGACAACAAATATAACATAAATAAGAAATATAAGTGTGGGGTAACACTGTGAAGCACATATGACGGTTTCTCGTGACCCTTTAGCAAAAGAGTTTGCAAACTACTGTCCAAGGAGGGTCTGCAGTTTTTTTAGAGGCAATCTATTTTGACTCTTGAGTTTTATGGCATAACTTTCACAGACTATTTACAGCTTTAAAAAAACAAACAAATATTTGCTAATATAAAATAATGATGCTAACAATACTGGCAGTTGTGCTGTGTTAACAGCATCTGGCTGAGTTGCATTTTAACCTCTTCAGGACCCCCTCAGCCGGTCGTTCATTTATGCCTCTGATAGCATATCTTTTACCTGCCCTCTCTGGCCATGAAGGTTTCACTCTGTCATATTGTCCTTTCAATCAGCATGTAATTGGATCAGTGGCAGCAATTTGATAAGCATGGTGTATCTGGCTCAAAACAATGATATATGCAGTGTCTAAGCTGCGTGATCTTCTCAAACCACTCTGGGCATCGCTGATCAAGTCCCTCAATAGTCTTGGCTAGACACATTCCTCAGTGCTGGCCTGAAACACGCTGTGCCAAACAACACACGCACTCACACACTAACACACACACATGCATTATATGCGTGTCCATGCACTAAAAGCTCACTCAGCTTCACACGGTCATTCACTGAAACGAAACACACACACGACACAGAAACAAAAAGCAGGAGAGGGCATCAGATAAAGCCCCCTCTTTCTAATCCTCTCACTTGGGTAATTAAAGATGCTCACAGCTTGCCGTATGAGACCTTATCCTCCAATCTACACCATCTAAATGCCGAGTAGCTTTTACCTGGGCTAGGATTTAGAGCACTAGGTTCACCAAGTGGTGTTTTGGCAACAGCACAGACCTGACTATCACTGGAAACAGATTAACATGTCAAAAAAAAAAAAACTCTTTCTGAATAGATATACCGTAGAGGAAACACTTTTATTTCATCAGAAGTGTTTTTTTTTTTTTTACAGAGTCGATTAAATGAATAAAGATGAGCACAACCTTGAAAGCCAAAGAAGCATATCAGCACCTAGAGGGTATGAATCAAAAGTCTTGGGATTCATTGAGGGGAAAAGCCAAAAAACAATGCACACTGTCACTCAGATAATGGCATGTACCCAAGGACCTCTCTGTATTTTAATTGCCAAGTGGATGATCTAGGATTATCCCTCATAAAATGTTTTTGTACTGAAAGGACACAAAGATATCTTGTGATCTCTGTGGGATTTAATCTATTGCTATCTTGCAAAGAAAACAGCCTCGGTGCTTTTGCCAAAACACAGCCGTCCACCCCGCCATCATCACTTAATGGAAGTCACTAGATGGAATCAATGAGGGCTTTTCTTATGGAGATGACCCAAACATAAATGCTGCTGAAGACACCCCTGAGGCTAAAAACAGTGCAGCAAAGTTTCTCTCACCCATCTGCACTTTGCTCTCCAAAGCGCAGATGGGTGATCTACTGGACGACCCAGGAGCTTTTAATGCTGAATCGGCCAAAATGACAAGATTTTTTTGTTGTAATGCTGTTTAGGAAGTTTAACACCTGACCCGTCAACAAATATTTCAAAATGAAGAGTTTTTCAGAAAGTAAGCCTACATTGAAAAATGTCCTTCTTGAGACTGTTGCTTGGCTCTAAAAAGTATAGAAGATTTCAGACATGTCACACAGCCAAATCTGCCAATGATATATTGATAAACTGCTGTAAACTGGAATAAAATGAAAAGAACAACCCAGCCAGGAGGAAGCATGCATAAATCAGTGCTGGTGTCAGACACACATGCACAAACACATGCGCACACACACAGTGAAGTGCAGCAGGAAAATTTTACAGTCCTTTTGCATTGTCTAATCCCTTAAAATCACAGAAGCATCTCTTCACTGTGCCATTATCTATTAGCCCTAATCCAAAAACCAAACATGTTTGATCTAGCCTTGAACACTGTTTGATCAATTATCTCTTCATGGAACAGGAGAGGCTTTGGTCTTTGTGGTCAAATTCACAAGAATAACACACTACATGGGGATTATGCCAGTACTGTTATTCAAAAGCGTGGATAAAACAGGTAATTTCCTTTCATATAAATAAAAAAACAACATAAAGCCTAGATCAACTGTTAGCTTTATAACATTTTTTTAGCTTGAATTTTACTGGAGGCAAGAAGGTGCAAGACAGAAGAGTTTTTTCTAACATCACAATAACCCAATAGCCTGCAGCATAATGCAAATGACAAACCTATATGTTCCTGCAGGGTTGTCTGAAAGAGTTTAATGAAAGGGGGAAGACTAATGTTTTTATTTCACATCGTTACTTATGGAAACTTTTTCCAACTTTTTGGAGCACCGGGGATAGAGGTGCGCAGGAGGTGCCTTACAGCACAGATGATTGACAGCCCCCCTTGTGACATCATTGTACGACAAAAAGAGTCGCTGGGGCAGGAAAAGTACGGTGTGGCGCTCAGTGGAGAAGCGACGCGCTCTCCCACTCCAAGCAGCAGCTTCCAGAGGAGCGACACTTGAGTGCGCTTTTCTCTCCTGAACAGTCAGCGCCGCTCAACTTCTGTCTCAGCGATCTTTTCCCCTTTTTAAGATGTGCGGTCAAGATTCTTTGCACTCCGATCGGTTATGCCTACGCAAAACCGCTTCCTCATAGACTTAACATAGAGTTTTTTCTTTTTAAATTTCCTTTTCCTTTTTGACCAAGACCTAAACCGACTTACAGCTGGTGAGAATATGTGCGAAAGGCGATCGGCAAAAAGCATGGGCTGTCTTTGGTACCCCGAGGAGAAGCAACGTGGATTAAACACGAATTAATGTGGAATTTATCAGAGATCAAAGGTGGAACGACGACCGGACACAGCGCTTCCTCGTCAGGTAAAGAAGATCTGATGTATTTTGTAACCTGTCACAATAGGTTATTCTACTGAATAATTTAAATACCCTAGTAATGAAATCGCTTCACAGCGAAAGGTTTGCTTTAGAAGTGGCCATCCGCACTTCTTTTTCTTGTGTATGGTTACGAGGTGTGTGCGTAAAAGTTAAAGCGTCCCCCAGTTTATCCAAAGAAGAGAATAAAAAAGTTGTTTCTGTGGACGTAATACATCTCAGATAATATTTAATTTTTTTTAATGTTTTTGACGTTCTGTTCCGAGCCCCATCTTGCCCTGGTCCGCACCTCAGATCTAACACCTGTGATCCTGTTGAAGTAACTATCCCTTATGATTATACACGGTCGTCAAAAGCCTGTGCAAACAGACGCTCGTAGCACCGTCTATTATTGATGTATTCAAACCCCTTTTCTTAACTGCATTCTTTATTGCTTCTTGTGATCTTTTGTTCTACACATTCACGTTTCTTTTCTTTTTTCACATCACAACATCGAACATGATTTCTTATCTCTTCTAACTGGAGACTTGATGTCTGCAGACTTCCCCCTCAAATCCTTTGATTTGTATTTTCCGTGTCTGCCTCCTTTTTATCCACTTCTTTTCACAACTTTCTCACCTTGATATTTTCACTTTTGGGTTCACGTAAAAGCTTAAACCCCTGTTTCAGTCACACACCTTATATTGCCGGTGGGACTGTCTCATTTTTTGCGTTCCACTTCAAAGTGAAGAAGTGCCATCCCTTTTTTTTTACCTGCTCTCCTTCAATCATTCCGACTGCATGGGGGGGGGGTCACCCACAATTTGGGAAGTGGTGCAGTGGAGCTCCTGCTGTTCTACCTCATGTCAATACCTCAGCGCCAGTGTATTGACAAAAAACTTTCTCCACAGGGACTGACTGATCATGGTCGCCGTGGTCCGCTCTCTCATGGTACTGCTGCTCGCTCAGGTGTTGCTGGAAGGTGCTACGGGACTTATCCCCGAGGTCGGCCGGAGGAAATACAGCGATTCCGGGAAGCAGACCCCAGAGCAGTCGGAGAGCTTTCTCAACGAGTTTGAGCTTCGGCTTCTCAATATGTTTGGTCTGAGGCGCAGGCCGACCCCCAGCAAACAAGCCGTGGTGCCGCAGTACATGGTGGACCTCTACCGCATGCACTCTGCAAACGGAGACCACAGCACTAAAAGACCCAAGAGCATGGGGAAACACGCAGAGAGAGCCGCCAGCAAGGCCAACACGATTAGAAGCTTTCACCATGAAGGTATGTATTAGTGACATACCTTTACCTGTCAGCTCCACGGCTCTCCAGACAACCCGAACCTATATTTAAACATGACTCAGTGCGTCAAGACTGAACTTCAGAGTCCTCACTGTTTTAAGGAGGTTTAGTCATTTACAAGTGACACGCGTTCAAGCCATTTGTAACTCTTTAAAGCGTTTAGGATTGCTTAAAAGTCAGTGACACGATTTATAAACAAGTATCTCATGCACAATTAAATTAAACCTCTTCTATGTAATGATGCAACCTTTAAGCAAACATCCCTCTGGCGCAGCTGTCACAGGCTTCAAAAACATCAAGGGGCGGCAGTATCCCTGGGATAATTTGTTTCTTAATAATTGATGGTGTTTGCGTGTGCTCTGAAAACAGTTTTTCCAGACACGCACCACAGCAGCAGGACAAAGGGCGGTGTGCCTTTACGCAGGTGATAGACATCACCCAGTTATTTCAATAACACGCGACATTAAAAGCAGCACGTAAAGTCATCGTGTCAGACTGAGTCATTTTTAACAAGACTGAAATTAGTTCGTGGTATCGGCAGGGAGGGGGGGGGGGGTTGCTTCCTTATTCTTTACAAATCCCCGTGCTGTGCGCCGTTACGCGTTCCAGTTACACCAAAATTGCTCACTTAGTTTGTTGGATAGCTGATTGTTGAATTTAGTGTCTCAGTCCAACTTCTATTATACAAAACATCCAGATGAATATGAAGGTTCACTAACTCAAGATGAAGCTAAGTTAAACAATTCAACTCTTATGTTTGAACTATGATAATAATGAAATGTTTTTTTTTGGTACTACCTCTAAAAATGCTGTCTTTATATGTTAGGTTTAACTGCTAGGCAGCACATTTTCGTGATATATTAATTTTGTATTTCACATAAAAAAGATAGACATTTAAATGTAGCAACTCTGTATCTACTATTCAACTTCCACTGATGGAAGTAGTGGTTTTTACAGCATTAAAGTTAGTGATTCCATAGGGGCCCTACACAGAGTCCTCATACAGAGTCCTAAGTGTTTGAGTGGAGAAGTTTCCATCAGGGGTGAGTCAGAGGGGTGGTTGAGTGGTTGCTTGGGTGCTCTCCAAAGGCCTAGTGCAATGACACCAAGTGGCTACACTGACACACTACAAACAACCCTGGCCTGAGCAGCAGGGCTGAGTGACTGTTCCCAGCCTACTGATGGAAACCTCTGCATCCAGCCAACACACCTTGACACCAATGGCCATTACAAATGAGTCCAGATTGTGTTTACATATGTTCCCATGGCTCTTTCATCCTATCCTAACAGAGCTACAGGGTTATGAGTCTTCCCGTATCATGTCAAGTGGGGTGCAAGGGATTGCTCCATCATATATGTATCTACAGATGTAAACGCAGCACTTCAAGGCAAACGGCTCTAATCATTCATCACATCAAACATCTGATATTCATTTCTTTTGGATAATTACTTTCACTGCTATCAGTTTTCAAAAATAACAATTTCCCATGCCAAATAGAACATGTCCAGTACTACACAGGAAGTTGCTGCCAGAGACAGGTCCCTGATGAATGACCCGACATTAGCCTTTATCTTTTGTTTTGGCATGGAGCACAAAAAGAAATTAGGAATGTTAATACACTCATATCTGTGGTTCACACGTTTTTTGACAAGCCTAAGCTTGTTCACACGGCAGTTCCTTTAAGGGAAGAAAGACAGGGAGATTGGGAATATTGTTGCAGAAAGAAGCAGAGAAAAGAGTGACAGAGAAGTACAGAAAGAAAAGAGGATTTGGGGCTAAGAGAACAGAGGGGATTTGGATGCTGGGGAAGGAAAGGAGGAGCAGGATTGGGGACAGAGGAGAGGGAATGAGAGACAGGGGGCTTTCCCACATCAAATGAGGAGTGATGGGCTTAATTGAGGTCTTTGTGCTTCTGGAGGGAGGTTTAGGATGAGATGGTGGAATTTCCTAAATGCCTCCTTTGAAAAGCAAAGAGTTCAAAGTTTGTGTTTACTTTGCAGCATCAAACAGATTAAAAAGTGTGTCTATACATTGTCTATGATCTTCATAGAGAAGGAATTCTAAGTTCCTCAGAGAAAATTGTAGCTTTTACTAACACTTCTGTCATTTACCTAACACTAAAAAGGGGGGGGGGGGGGACCAATTAAGTTAAGTATATATGTAGTTTTTATATGCCTCAGGACAGTAAAAAAAGATGCATTCATGAATGATAGATACAAGTTACTAACTGATAGAAGATATAAAAAATGGGGGGGAAACTGATACAGTACTCACTCTTCCATCTGTTCTTAGATTAATCAGAAACTGGATCAGCAGCCTTTGTAAAAGTTGGAAGAATGAATTAAATTTCACATTACGCAATTTACCAATGAGCTAGTAAGCTTTGTAAAGGTTAATGCAATATTTGGCATTTATGTTTGGATTTATTGATTCACATATTTCTCTATACTCCACAGTCTTTGATCACTTGTCAGTGTTGTGTATGCACTAAGGGAGATTGTGTGCAGAAGCCAGTTGTTGTAGTGCAAACGAGCCACATGAAGGCAGGGCAACTGATCTGTTTGATCTTATCAGTGGATGGAAGCGCACCGCTTTCATCCTCTGACATTTAACCAGGTGATTTTAAAAGCTTGACATTAATAACTGTATTACATCATAACTAGGATCTGCCTGTTATTCCCGTGTTAACTCTGTTACATCGAGTCGTACATGCAAAGATATACCAGTATGAAAAAGGTGCACACCCACTCTATGACCACGTGGCAGCTCGTCTAGATGTAAAGAAAAAAAGCTTTGAGCTGTGAGTGGGTGTGCAAGTGTGTGTAAATGTGTGTATATGTGTGAAAGAAAGCAAAAGCAACCTACTCATAATGGATCAATTAAACCATCCAGATTTAAATCATAATTGTTGTTCCTGCTTCTTGAACCACACATAAATTATTTGCTTCATT
Organism: Leptatherina wallacei; assembly: GCA_028567055.1. Lineage (NCBI taxonomy): Eukaryota > Metazoa > Chordata > Actinopteri > Atheriniformes > Atherinidae > Leptatherina > Leptatherina wallacei. Next base: position 7,720,307 of record JAOXYM010000024.1, on the reverse strand, counting down.
CTTGGCATGCATTTCAGGCCAATGTTATCTTACAGTTTGGTTGTCTCTTGTGTCCTTTGTAGAGTCAATGGAGACCCTTGCCAGTCTGAAAGGCAAAACAACCCAGCAGTTCTACTTCAATCTCACTTCTATCCCCGATGAGGAGCTCATCACCTCTGCAGAGCTACGCATCTACAGGGATCAGGTCATGGGAACTGCAACCCCTAACAACAGCAGCACCAGTGCTCCTGCTGGTGGCTTACATCGTATCAACATTTATGAAATATTCGGAGTTCCTGCCTCTAACGGCATGGAACCGCTGGTGCGTCTGCTGGACACTCGGCTGGTGCAGGACTCTTTGAGCCGCTGGGAGAGCTTTGACGTGAGCCCTGCTGTAGCCCAGTGGACCTCTGGGAAAGGCCACAATCATGGCTTCATGGTGGAGGTGCTCCATACAGAGGAAGGAGATGTGGGTGGTGAGCATGCCCAGAGACGTAGTAGGCATGTCAGGATAAGCCGGTCCATGCACGAGGATCAGGACTCATGGCCTCAGGCGCGGCCCCTGTTGGTGACATATGGCCACGATGGCCGTGGGGACTCGGTACTCCATACAAGGGAAAAAAGGCAGGCACCACACCGCAAACCACGCAGGAAGCACCAGCACAAGGCAGTCTGCAAGAGGCATGCCTTGTATGTGGACTTCAGCGATGTGGGATGGAATGAGTGGATAGTGGCACCCCCTGGCTACCATGCCTTTTATTGCCAAGGGGAATGTCCTTTCCCCCTAGCAGACCACCTCAATGCAACTAATCATGCCATTGTGCAGACACTTGTCAACTCAGTCAATTCAAACATCCCCAGAGCCTGTTGTGTGCCCACTGAACTCAGCCCCATTTCTTTGCTTTACCTGGACGAATATGAGAAAGTCATTCTGAAAAACTATCAGGACATGGTGGTGGAGGGATGTGGCTGCCGGTGAGAAACTGGTGGTATGGGTAGAAACAGAAACTGAAAGAGGTCATCGTTTGTTATGGACACCCAGTTTCCCTATGAAGACGCTTATTTATATGAAAGAAACACAAAACAGAGCTATTGTGGAAGAAGAAAAAACTATATATGAATATATTTATGTCTACGTAAAGTTGGGAAAAATAAATATTTTAATCAAAGGAATATTCCTTTACTGGTTTTGAAAATGTATTTCTGATGTACATTTTGAAATGGGTGCAATACCACATGAAGTATAATGCTCAGATTTTTATTTTGTATTTATTTCCATTATAACCACTTTATTTGTAAATAAATAATGTGTATTTATCGTGAAAAAAAACCAAAACGTGGTCCCTCCAGTTTTCCAAGATCAGCTACACCCGCCAGCTTTTGCTGATGAAGTTGTCTCAAGGGAGGGGGGGGTGGGGTAGGTGTTGGCAACATGTGTGGCTGATATGAATAGGAGTTTCAAATTCTGACAGAAATTACCTGCAAAAATATAACATTATACCAATTGCAAATCAAGCAATGGATTATTTTGGTTCAAGTAATTGGAAACCAAAAACAATAGAGGTATACGGAGTAAAGTGACAGGACCAGATAACTGGTGTAATGAACTGCAATGCAGTTTAGGGTCACAGGACAACTTACATGCTTGCTAATGCGATAGACTCCCATGGGAGGATTAGAAAAACAGCCAGGCATGTTTTTATGCATTACATGTCACTGCAAAGATTCCTGGGAAGACTCTTCCAAAAGCATGCTCCTATGTTTATTCTGTTCCCAATAATATCAGATGGAAAAAAAAAAGTTAAACAGCAGCGTCTCTGTGAAAGGTCTTGACAGGGTTTATTGACAGTGAGATTTGGCACGGAGAGATTTCAAACTATAGCAGACAGACACACCAACTGGCCTTCAGAAAGACAAGAGTTTACCAGCACTTTATTCAGTCGAAACAAACACACACCTGCACCTGTCCACATACTGCTCATGCTCAGACAGATTCTTCCCACCTTAGAGCTTCCTTTGTCATTTCTGACTCATAGTGCTCTAATGTGTTTTGGCACAAAAGAAAAAGAAAAAATAGATACAGGAATGTTTCACAAAACAACACAGCAGCAGCTGATAATTAACTGTACCAGAGACAATAACATGTACTGACCCCCAAAGCAGCTGAAGACAATTAGGATAGTTGCTTAAAAAAAACAACAAAAAAAACAACTAAAGATCCATAAAATGTATAACTGGAAGACAGCAGCAGGAAACTCAGAGCCAGCATCTTTCTACCACAATATTTGCGTACTATAGACCAAAACTGCTCCGAAAAACATGGATGGCAATTTGTTGTGTCGCCTCTACAGCGGATCAGACAATAGGAGAAAAGAGAAACATAGAAGCAGAGTTTTGTGGTGTTTGAGTGACTGTGCTTTCTGCTGTGTTTGCATTAGAAAGGGTTTGGAGAGATCACAAGGCAGCTCAAAATGCTCTAAATAGAATGTTTTTATGTGAGCGCACATTGGGACCGTGGAATGTTGGTTTTCAATCTGAGACACATGCATACGCTTGCATGGAAAACCAACGTGGTTGTTTTTTCAATCATCTATTCAAGGGTTTCCTGGTGGGCTTTTTCTCTTCAAAAAACAAATGTGCATTGAACAAAGATATGCTTGTTACTTATATAGGAAATGTAAATGAAAACATTAAGAAGGAGCCCTGGGACTTTATTCAGGGGCTGTGAAAACACTGAAATGTCAGGTTTTTTTAACTTGACCTCAGATCATGTCTGCTCACCTATTCTTCTCAAAGGATGGCCGTGTACTCTGGATGATGCAACTGTTTAATTTTATCATACTCGCTCAACACGCTCACACAACCACACACACACACCTCCCACATTTCAACTTCAATTTTCTGCACATGTTTTTATTCTACCTTGCATCTCCACCCCCTTGGTCCCATCTGGTGTCAATTTTTTCTTTGTGGATCCCACCATACCACAACGCTGCACATGAGCTGTGCATACCTCACCCAGCAGCGGCACAATTTTAATGGACTTTGGGAGGAAGTCACTTTGTTGGCGCACTTAATGAACACTTGATAAAAATCAACACTAAAAACCTTAACTCCAAAAGCGCTTCTGCCACAACTTCCAGTAGTAAGAGTGGGATGTGGGGGATTTCTTTGCTTAAAAAGTGTTAGATTTAGTGCCTTTATAGTTCAAGTCCATAAAGCTTTCATTGGGTTGGGTGGAAATACTGCTCCCAGAGTGGGCGACACATGGGCAGCACTCCCGAATCTCCCCTCCTGCACCCCATCCCAGCAGAATTGGCTTGTACTATGAGTTGGCCACTGTTTCACTACCTACTGAGCTTTCTCATTTTAGAGCCATGTTAGTATCAGACAGCTCCTAGGGGACCACTTCTAAAAATCTCACTAAGGAGGGGGGTCAGGGGTCAAAGTAATAAGGACCCATTATCTCCGCCCTTGCTGACTAACTTCCAGGCTCATCACGTCATCATGGACTAGTGGCTTCAAGTGTGGTCAGCCACTGCATGGAACTGAGAGCATGTTTGTCGTGGATTCCGTATCCATTATTTTTTATCCTACTTCGACAAAACTTTGATCCAAGATCACCTATTAAATGGCAACAAGGACATGATGCCAAGCTAAAAAAGAAATCTGTGTGAAAGAAAAAGTGAGATTTGTGTACTTGGCAGGATCCTCTTCACCTGCTACGCAGACCTCTGCAAAGGCACTCTCAGGAAACAGATCTTTCCCTTCCTTCTCCATGAACATCTGGCAAATCAGTTAAAGGTGTCCCTCACTGTTTTTGTTTATACACAAACACACAACAGAGCAGCCACACAACTGATGAACATAACACTGGAGCCGCGACCTACTAACGTGGCAGGGCTCGTTCATTTTGTTTGTTGCACAGAAAACCACACCAAAACTATCTGCAGCTCCAAACTACCCAAATCGTACGGGTTATAAAATCAGATTTCCAGATTTCTGGCTGACCCAGAATTGGAAAGTATGTGGTTGTGCTATGCATCTTTGATGAAACAGAGGACTCATGAGATCTTGGCAGGCTCTGTGCCAATGTGGGACTTGAAAATTAAGAGAGGTGAAGATAGAGCGCGGTCACTTTAGAGTCTTTTCTAAGTTTGGATCTTTTCTTCTTCATGTGTTGCACACACTAATTTTAGAGGTGGTGTTCATGGTGTTTTTTCTGTATTCCGAGAACAGCCGGTGACATGACGTCCAGCATAGCTAAGACTGTGGCATCTGTGCAGCAGCTCTGAACACATCAAACAGACGGGCGTCCACAAATTCCGGAGCAGAGCAAATATGGAAATTACTTTTCCAGAATGACTGCATGGATCATGGTACTTATATGTTTTTTTTTTTAGCTTTTTATTCTTCCACATATGTGCTACTACAAGCACAGATGACTCAAAACGTATCTGTGAGTATGCCCCACAGAGGTATGATTTTTAACTTCTTGTCGCGACTGGTGGAACGAAGGACTGGACCCAAAAGCACGACTCACGAGACAAGACTTTCAAAAGAAAGATGTTCCTTTAT
>JAOXYM010000024.1:7696105-7707607 GCA_028567055.1 Leptatherina wallacei | reverse complement strand
ACGAGGCGGTGCAATAGGCCAAGCGGCGCCAGAGGTGCGAGGGCCTCCATCGCCGCTCGCGGCTTTAATCTTTTTTTGTATTTCTTTTTTTTTTTCTTAAAATCTCTAGCAGTCACTGGCAGAGTGTTATTAGCCCTCTAAAGGACCATGAGTAGTTTGGCATGTGTGCAGTTCCCACACTTATGGTGTAAACGGAGGCCTGGCTTCAGGCTCACATGCCCAGACCAAACACACGTAGCACAGTTCAGTGTTATGAGCATTTAATTTAGCCAAGATTCGTTTTTTTTTTACATCTTAAATCAGATAATCACTGATTACTTAAACTCAGGAAATACAGTATAGGTCAGTCGCCAATTGTGCCAAGTTCACTCTGTGGAGCAGACAGTTTCCAAGTTTGGCTGAGGGAGACCTACAGGCTTGCTGGCCCAGTCCACTGTTTGAGTCCAGCTCTAGCTGAGGATTGGGATGGGAAATGCTGCGGAAGACTGGATGGTCTCTGACCTTTTCACAAGTACAAAAGGACCTTCTTTGTGTACAGAAGAGCAGTCATTTGTTCAACAGGATTTTTAATTGCTGCTCACTTCAAGCAAAAGCCCAGTTTGGCTGGTGTTTGCGTCCTCACCTGGGTCCTCTTTCACATTTGGGAGGGCCTTTGACCTTCCAAGGCACCTGTTTTGCTAATGTTTGGCTGCCAATCTCTTCCAAGCTGACGCAGCCATCCCACTTCTACCGAGCAACTCCATTCAGGATGGCTAGTTGTCCGCCTAATTGTATCACATTCTACAGCTTTGTCCTGGCATTCCCTCGCCAGCTAAAGGTTGCCAAAATCTCATCCGCCACATCAGAGGGGCCCTATTAACCCCTGACCCCTGGTTGGTGTGTGTGGACAAGGTCGCTCCTCACACCCAACCGGGCCCATTAACACGTCGCCCCACAGCAGAAAAACTATTTTGACGGGCTGTAATTGGCGCTAAGTGATGGCGGACAAAGGCCCCCTCTGTGCTGCCTGCTGGACTGAGCAGTACTGACCACTCTAGGAGCTTCACGCTTGACATTTCCTTTCTGAGTCCAATGTGAGAAGAGAGGAACTGGGGAAGCCTCTTCCTGGACAACCACCTCTTCCATTTCTCTATCCCCTCAGCCCCCTTCCATTTGCCATGGCGCTCCTTTGAAAATGTGTGATAATGAGGTTCTAGTGGGGAGAACAGGCTGGAGCAAAATTGCATGGTCCAGATCTGCAGAGGCTGATTAATCCAATGGTAGGCCATTCCTTTCAGAGCCACCCTAATTAGTTTATGTTAGCTGGAGAAGGTCAGGGGGCGTGTTTGACTGAGGCCTTTTCTTTAAATGCCACAATGGTGTGATGATCTGTGGATGCAGGTGCAGCATTCGGCTGCTTTTATGTTGCTGAACTGCCTTGGATATTGGTTATATGGTTGAGTTGCAAACTGGCAAGGACAATGAGGTCTTTCACTTGTGAGTATACGGTATTTTTGAAAACCAACCTTCAGCCATCTAGTTTTTCTTTCCCAGGCTTTCCCTGATTCATTAGTCATGAACTCAAAAATCATAATACTCTACAAATAACCAGGGAAAACCCCTCAGTAATGTATGTGGGATAGTGGTTAGAAAACTGTAAAGATGGCAAGGTAGAACTTTTGAACAAGTTGAGACTGAAGAGAATAATATTACTGGTAGCCTTGGCCAATATGTATGTACTGAGCCTACCCAGAAAATTTGTACCACTCTGAATGAGTTATGATGTTAATAGGAAGTCTCTCGATCAGTCGTATCACCGTGTACCTTGACTGAATTCATATTTATGGCAAATACTAAACCCTTTCGTGATTAACTATGATTCCCAATTCCCGTTTGTTGTGTATAGCGTGAGTCCATAGAAACAGTCCAAGGGAACCAAGCCAGGCTTCTCTCACACAAAGCTCTATACTTAAGACAGGTCTAACTCCCTACTCCGTAGGCCATGCCATGTTCTCATTCCCGTATTTAACAGTCTGACGTCAGACAGGAGCAGAGGAGGCAGCAGAGGAGACTTTAATACTAAATCTCTCACCCTGTCATTATCGGCCTGTGTGACCGCGTATCAGAGGCCTTTGAGTGATGTGGGAAAGCCTGGGCCCTGTCCTTCCAACTCCTGTAGGCCAGGCCGCCTGTTCTGTCCAAACCAAACTGAAAACTACAGGACAGGCACAGCTATGGCTGACATCAATGAGGCGCCTGGCTCTTTATGCCCACTCTGTGGTCAGGAGGAGAGAAGCCTGGATATTAATCTCTTTCTCGTCTTTACATTGATGTTTTCTTCCTCTTTCCTCTACTCACCAGGCAAACTATATATCTAGGCTCTCCAGCCCATTGCAGCTAAATCCAATAAAGGAAGAGGATTTTTTCTCTAGTAGCTGTTGCAATTGCAGTTGTAGTTGGAGGACGCATGCTCTCAAACACTGATGTTGCAGCTGGGAGGTGGAAAGAAATAACAGTCTGGCCGAAGCTCGCAAATTGATGGATAGCGTCAGACACTTAAGCTGATGTCTTTGTCATGTTTTCATATTAATCTGTCATTCAATAATTGCTAGAGCTGTATTACTTTAACTTGACACAAGACCACTGAAACAAACCACATTTTTATGTAATTCATAAACATTACCATAATGATATGACTTTGTATTACTGTTCATGGATAGAATTTAATAAATTCTGATAAAAATACAAAAACATGGTTGTAACCAACTATTCAGCTTTTCTTATACTGATCATGAAGAACATCAGTATTGTCCTGATTTTTCAAACACCTGTGGCAAAAAAAACTAAAAAAACAGCCATAACGAAAAAAAACTAAACAGCTGAGCTGTGCCCCCATGTGATGTGGGCCTTTATGAGTGGACACCTGCAGCACCCAGTGCCCCCAGTCAGCTTTGTAAAAGCCTCAGATCTGGGTGGGGGGAAAAAAGGGGGAGAGCAAGAGAACCAGACCCAGGTTTGGCCCTGAAGGCCGTAACTATCACTCCAGTCCATGGGTTGCCTTTGGCCTTGCTAACTGTTCCATGAAATGGGCCCCAGGAACAGTGCAAACCTCCCAAAAACAGGCCGCTCACTGTTAGCCAACAGTGCTCTCTTTGTGTGAAAATGGTCAAAGCTGTCCCTTTTCTGCACTGGTCCTGCCTTTCTTTTGAGCCTCAGCTGTGAGCAAACAAAGCTGGCTTAAAGGTTTGCATGATGGTTCGCTAGGTAGTTGGCTAACCATATTAGTGTTTGTGTCAGTGAGAGCAATGGAGATTTTCCTTCCTATGGTCTGCAGGTGGGGCTTCAATGACTGATGGTGAGAGGTCATTCTAGCAATTCATCATGTCTTAAATGTGCAGTATTTTATATTGAAACTAACCAACCAACAAATCAATAGTATTTCCTCATTTATTTTCCATGTGATATGTTTGTCAATTGTTGTGTATTTTATCATACAAACATGAATATTTGGTTTTGTTGGGAGCTCTTTTTAGCCAATTTCAGTCTGTACACGCTGTCCAGAGGTTTCAGAATCGACTGTTTGAATGTCACAATGGTTAACAGTTTAACCAAACTCCATTAAATACATAATTTTACAAGTTCCTAGCGTTCAGTGTTACTGACAATCAGTTATGCTGTTGAGCACTGCTTATTGCTCAAGAGTAATTTTAAGATTTATCAAACAATAAAAATAAATGCATAAATCTTCAGATAAAAGGTTTTTATATTTCTTAGAAGCGAAAGACTTAATCACTGTTTATTTCAGTTATTTGTCTGAACATAAATGTTTTGAGGAAACAGAAGAAAACCTCTATTAAATGTTATCTATTTTGGGATTTCATTTGTGGTTGAAATGGACCATCAAGTCACTGCAACTTTGGGTTCACATGAATGAACTTCACAGAAGATGTGTTCACTTTTACAGCTGTGTGTAACACAAAGAAGCTATACAGCATAGCAAAAATGAACTATAGCTACAACTGCCACGCCGTGGATAAATGCTTCAACATATTTATTACAGTGGATAAACTCTGTTATAACAGCTTTTTCCTTTTTTTTCTTCCCCGTTGGATGGAATGGAAAACCAGTAGCACTTGGTTTAACCGCGTTTCTCTTTGCATAATTGTTCCCAAGGTTGCCGTTTTTTATTTCTAGGCTTGCTGAGCCAATATAATTCAATTTCTGTGGCCAAGCCAAATATTTGCAGCTTGGCTTATGCTTCTAAACTGAGCTGTAGTTTGGGTAAAAGAGGTTTGCCTTGTGACCAGCACTGCACAGACAGGGCATACAGATTCACTGCCTATCAACAACAATGCTGTTTCAAATCATGCCGATATGAAAAAAAAAAGGTTCAGCAAGTGGCTAAAGTAAACACATGTAGGCACCAAAAATTCAAAGCATCAAAGTTTTTTTACTTCTCAGTCCACACCTTACAACTCTGAGCAATGCATTAAATGGTTTAATGGCAATGTGACTGTTTACTACATCTTAGGAACAGATGACACAAACTAGAGAGAGTCAAAGTCATTTACAGTTAGTTAAATTCCCTGCTGAGAGGCCCTGTTAAATGTTTCTTCCACAGACCTTGCTGGGAAATATTTGCAATGGTTTCCATCCAGATCTGGGTCACTCGGTTCCACATTCACTGCACAGGTGAGCTGGAGCAGGTTTGTTTGGCATTGGTCGTTGGCTGTCCTTTCCTTTCCACAGGGCTGGGAAAGCAGCACCACAAACAGCTTGCGACAACAAGAGATGCTTTTGTCCAGCTTACCACGGCGAAATGACACCGCTAAGCTGCCTGCTGCCAATGTTGTCCAGGTCTCCCAAGACAGTCTCTTGGGGCCACGAGACCTACTGCAGACCAGTCAAATAGAGGCAGAAGGAGAGTGAGAACCCTCAGGAGAATAGGTAACACTGTCAGCCAGTCTTTCTGCTACAGCATGCAGATGAAAACAACCTCTTTCACATGGAGTGTATTTTGGCTTCCAAGGCTATAATCATGGATGATTAGCTTAAGAACTCAATTCCTATTCCTTATTCCTGTCACACTATCAAAAATACATTTACTTACCACTTTTCCCAACAGTCTCATGACATGAAGGGAGACTTGAATGATCAATGGAAATTTGGGAGGTGTGTGATTTTTTTTTTTTAAATTAAAACCTATACTTTATCTCATCTTGATGTCAACAGAGATGATATCACGAAAGGCTTTGAATTCACATCAGATTCAGGGAGTTACATCTTTTGAAATGGTTTTTATACCTGGTTTTCTTGGGCAAAAACATGGAAGGGAGATCTATTTTTTTCTGCATATCCCCAACAGAATAATATTGCTAAAACGTAATGTAGCAGCTTGCAGTGATCTTTAACTGACTACCCTTTTTGCCTCACATTTTTATACCAATAAAGTAAACGAGTTTGCTCTTCAGACAAAGTAGGAACATATTATTATGTAATCTGTACAAAACATCTTCCTGAAGCTCGTAAATGACTCAAACAGTATGACATCTAAATAACTGATGTCATCTGTAGCAGATCACCACCTCACAACAGGTGCAGCCTTTTTTCCTCCATCTCCTCATATTTATTTTTCTGTAGCTAGTTTTAACTTTGCTTGTGGGAAACATCTGCATAGGTGGTCCCTCTTTTTGTCTCTGGCCCCCAAAGCCTCCCTTTTCATTCCCCCAATTTATCCCAACCATCTTTTCAGTTTTTGTTGATTCTGAGACAAAAAAAAACGGAAGTGTTGAAATGAATATAAATATGAATATATAATATAAATTTCAAAAAAGGTGTCAGTCCCAGAAGAGAAAGGCCGCATATTTCTGGATTCAGACTGTGAGGTTTACGGCAGCATATTTTTATCATAAAAACCCAACATGGAATAGGGTGGCCATAGGCAGCTGCTGGTCTAATTTACTCTAAGCATGTACAAATAGGACGGCCCACACAGACCATAAAAGTGGAGTGGAGGTTTTGCTCAACGCAGCACTTTTGTCTGACCAGAGGCACAGGGACGCCTTCCAATGAACAAACAGATCACAAAAGAAAAGAGAAGCAAAAACACACAAAGGCACTCTCACATGATAGTTAGAAATACAGTAGAATAACTCAAGAGGACAGACTGCTGCTACAAAGGTGATATTCCTTTCTTGCAGTGTTTACAAACACCTTTTTCCTTTACCTGTTGAGTAGATCACATTATGTGGTATAACCTTGGCGGCTTTTAAGTAGAGTCTCTAAATTGTAAAACAATGAATTTTAACATTTCTAACTTCTTATGCTTGTGACTTTTTTATATATTTACAGAGTCAAGGTCAGTGACTGTCAGAACATAAATATATCAAGGCCTTATGCACATATTTTTTCAACGAATTCTCAGGGTTGTTTCCCACCTTCAGAGCTGCACCAATGTACCCCCTGTTCGCTGTCTATACATTTTATTGCACCATGGAAAGTTTTATTTGCTCTCCAGCCATTTGCTCTAGAAACCCCCTGTGGATCCTATGAGTCTTGTACATTTATACAAGTACATCCTAAGTTCCTGCACACGAATACACACAACCATATCCACAAGCTCACACACAGTTGCATATATCTGAAAGGGGTTTCCCCTTAGACAGCGGATAAATAACTAACTTCAAACAGTAAACTAGGTGCTAATGAACAGGATCCTGACAGGGTTTGCTTTCCGCAGTGCAGGGACCCACCCCACAATGGATCTATTCACAGGATCTCAGCCATGGAAAGTGTTGGTAAAGTAATCCTGCTAGAGTTTATGCGACCTTTTCTAACTCTCAGAACGGCTTTCTCCCTTCAGGCCTTTAAAGTCTGGCCAAAAACAACACTGACCTGCATCAGCTGATATAGGCAGAGGCTACCCAAATTTGCATGTTTCAAAATGGCACCCATTCACAACTAGTTGGCAAATTGATGTGGTGAGGAAAGGAACACAACGCCCCACTTCCTCTTGCCCTGTACCTGTGAGATCAGTCGTGGCAACTTCAAGGCCGGTTGTTTCTTCCATGTCTCTGTGCAGCAGAGGACGTGGCTGGGTGGCATTTGAATGCTTCCATGCAAACTGTATGTGGCTTATCATCAAAAATCGTCTGCATACAGCACCTGCAACAGAAGAAGTCTTTTTATTTTTAACAAAATATGGGCAGTACTCCTACTGTGTCTCTGCATGCCCTGACAAACCTAATAAAAGTCACCACGCTTGCACATGGCTGTATTCAAAATGTTTGATATTCACATAGGAATAGAAATGTCAGCTGCTTCTAGCTTTCATGAGCACCTGCTGAAACTGACAAAGGAGTATAGACAGTTTTCACCAGCAAAGGACACTGAACTCATCAAGCTTAATATCTGAAAATGTCATCAATCTGTCTGTGTGTCTTTCAGTTTTGGACAAGCTGAGTATCCGTCTGAGGTGAATGATCCTCATCTATCCATATGGCTGTGTTCATTTATATCTTTTATGTTTTGGGCAGCAAAAGAATGAAATACTGCCAGTGACAGGTAAAGCGATACTCTGTGATGGAAGCTGTTTTACAGTAGCCACTTTTCAGAAAGCAGCACAATACTTAAACACATGATATCCTTTTCCAAACCACACTTCAGAACAGCCTCTCTTCTAGATGTGAGGGTCACACTACACTGACAACCTGTATTTATGGCTATCTGACCTGACACCATGAAAAGTTTTATTTCTATCAGATGTTTCCATGCAAGGAGAGGCAAAATACAAAAAAGGCAATATCAGTCTTGGCTGAATCATATGGAAAATGCAGATAAATGTATGAAATCAATTTTCAACTTCTTTTTTTGTCTCTTGAATATCATCTTGAAATCTAAAGGCACTGGTTTTTGCTTAGTAATTTTAGAAAAAAATCTTTTTACTGCAACTTCAATAAAATACAAGGATGTCACAGTCAGAGGAGAAAAGTTATATTTGGGCAAATACGGTCACTTTTATCAACCCAAAGTTTAGACAAGCTCTATGCTCATACACCTGGATTGTCTTTACTCTCATCATGGCCAACTTTTTAATTACGCTGACATTTAAAAAACAAATAACCTGCCAGGTGCAAGTCCTTCTTTCTTGTGTTTTTATGACCGGGTATGGAATTTCATAATAGCTAGTCTGTGTCATAAGAATAAAACCATTTTCATGAAAGGAAAGGAGAAAGCAGACATGCCATGAGTTTAACAGCTTCAAAGAAAGAAACTGAATAGGACCTGTAACACTTTCCATCCCATAAGGCAGAGTATTCTTTGTTCCCCAAAGCCCTGTGCTGTCAAAAGTCTCACTGCTTATACACTTTCTCAGGGTTTTTGGACCCCCTCAGCCCTCGTCCTGCAGGACAAAACATATGGTTGTGCTGGGTTGTAGAGACTGCAGTATTCAATGGGGAAAGAGGAAGTGACGAGAAGGAAATATGGAATGTCGAGGTGAGCAGTTGCTGGTAACCCTATGAAAACAGCACCTTTGAACAGTATTTACCTCCGAATCTGAATGAAGCCTACGCTGACATGTCAAAGAAGGTATGAGGCAAGTTAGTTTTCTTGTTTTTTTTTCATTTCTCCATCTTCTATCCCAACTACCTACTATGTGCCTAAAAGAATAACTCCCCACCACCACCTCTTCACCTCAACCCTGAAGTGTATGGCTCGGCAGCATGAATGGAGCATTGTGATGCGTCTCCGTCACGGCAGTGAATGTTTTCACTTCCATTTGATCCGTCGGCAAGGCTGCTAATTGGGTAAGCGTGTTCCCAGGTCAACGGGAGGTTTCTCTTTCCATAAATACAGCACGCCAACGAAGGTTTCTACAGATGTTGCTTCCCACCCGCTTCCAAGTGTTTTCAGACCAGTTTTCAGGTAGTGGATGTAAATTATTGTGTCTAAAGCCACAGTCCAAATGTTTTTCCTTCTCTCTCTCTTCATCACTTTAAAGGGCTGCCTTTTATCATTCTCCCAGGAACTGCTTCAAGTTGCCATTTGTCTTTTTCTTTAAGCTGAGAGTACCGAGTTGCCATTTGAACCACAGGTGTCATGATGACATGGACACGATGTCGAGGTCTGACAGGTCCAAATTATGTTATTTTCCATGTGCTCTTAAACCACTGTCACAGTAAATGAGGTTCAGGGTTTATTTGTTTGTTTTTGTCATGGAATTTACATTTCCTCTCTTACGCAAGCACTCAAGACAACCTCATGTGCCAACATTAAGCACTAAACTGATGGAACAGAGAGCTTAGACAGACTCACAGGCAAGTTTGCTACACTCATTCGGTAGGGTGTGGTCAAAATGGACAAATGGTCAGAGAAAGTGTCCTTGAACTAGAGTGTCTCAGTCTAAGCCTGCGTGTTGGCAAGCTTCTGTAAGTTGAGGTGTCCTTGAATACTTACCAGTTCTGGGGCTGTTCTCCTGCAGCTGACTGACACCAGTCCTCCCTGGATGGGAAAAATAAAGGGAAAAATTCATATATGTTTAAAAGAAAAAAAGAAAAAATATAACTGTTCCACCATAAAAAAGACACCACCTAAGATATCTCCTTACATGGATGCATTGCATGTCTTGAAAATCATACCCTAGAAGGTTAGGGCAGATAGTGTTATGACTTAAATCTATCTATTTGTACTCCAATGATCAGTGGATAATATGCGTTTTTATGTTACAGTTACGTAAGCGGTAAGTGGCAACTTTTCTTTCTTTCTTCTCTGCAAAAATGGGAAAAAAAGGGACAATTTAAATGATAACCTAAATATTGACATAGACTTAAATTTTCCTTTCACAACACATTCACGGTCAAGTTCAGACCAATGAAAAACATAAATGTGAAGTGAGAGTCAACAGAGTTCTGTTTCTGTAAAACATTACCACCTTCCTCTCAAAGCTTGTTCGTGAAGCTCACCTCTGACTCTGATAGTCAAATGGCACCACCATGTGGTAGAAAATGGTTATGTCCAGCAGATAGATTCAGTTTTGGAGAGGGATTTTCTTTTACTCTATGAAAAATTTGCTATATAAAGTTGTCAATTTTTTTTTGTGAGACTCAAACAAATAATCTTATAACACTTTACCAAGAAATGATAGCAGGAGGTAGTAGCACAAACACTACTTTTTTTCGATATTTTCAATTGCTTGATCTCAACCAAAACAGGCCAGTTACTTTTAGGGCAAGGGAACTCATCATTTTCAGCCTACATGAAACTGATGTTTAATTATATGTTTAACATAAGTTAAAGTCAAAGCAAAAAAAATCTGTATGGTCTTACCAACACAAACCAGATGATGGCAGGATTCACACATGGGTTCACTTCAGCTTATCTCATGTACACAAGTGACACAACATACTAACAGCTACGTAACCCATGTGTTACTGTAGTGTCATAAGCTGGTAAATATCATAAAGAAATATACTTTAGGTGATTCATCTTCATTTAGTCATTGAGCACGATGTGGGCATAAAGGAAGGCGGGCTGAATCTTCTGTGATAAATCATTATTCATCATGTGGGCTTGTATATTTAAAGATGACTCAAACTTGATCCAAAAGACAGTAAAATGGTTTTCCATTTGAACTATATCTCCTTTGGGAAAATATGCATACTTGCTCTTTCCCATTTCATCTTTAAATGTTTTCTTTCAACATTTTGTGGATTTTTTTTTTCATTAAAAAAAAGTTCTGTCATATTTGTGGTATGGATAGTAGTTTGTTAAGTGGTATTCCAGCTTTATTACTTTGAACAGAATTATAGGTTTATAAATTAATTCATAAAATGTATCCATTTGGAAAATAATTAGTAGTTCTA
Organism: Leptatherina wallacei; assembly: GCA_028567055.1. Classification (NCBI taxonomy): domain Eukaryota; kingdom Metazoa; phylum Chordata; class Actinopteri; order Atheriniformes; family Atherinidae; genus Leptatherina; species Leptatherina wallacei. Next base: position 7,696,766 of record JAOXYM010000024.1, on the reverse strand, counting down.
TCAGGATATAAAATAATTACAACTTTACGATAGTTCATTTTATTATTATTATTATCATAATTATTATTATAATTATTATTACTACTACTACTACTACTAACAATAATAATAATGATAATAATAATAATAATAATAAACAACCCGATACACAGCCCAAAAAGCAAGGAACTTTTTTTTGGTTGTTTATTTCTCCCCTTTAGTAATACCACTAGTACTGCATTGTACACCATTAGAACCCCTAATTAGTCCACTTTACAAAAAAAGTATAACTTGTACAGATCGTTTTCCTGTAAAATGAGCAACACAGATTAATGTTTGGATGTGTGGCACTACAACAGCACCACATGTGAATAGTATAACTTGTCTTTTACTATATTTATTCTGCCACTTTTTTGATACGCGTCACCTTAAATATCTTTGGGATTTTTAAGCAGTCTGTGAATATAACTATTTTGTTTGCTTATTTTTACGGCATACTAATTTTTGCTCTATTTTGCCCTATATCACTTTATTTTTTATTTGTGTTTTCTGTATTTATTATTGTTGAAAATGCTGCCCAGTCCCCAAATTTCCTTTGGAATCAATAAACTATCTATCTATCTATCTATCTATCTATCTATCTATCTATCTATCTATCTATCTATCTATCTATCTATCTATC
>JAOXYM010000024.1:7674177-7696005 GCA_028567055.1 Leptatherina wallacei | reverse complement strand
TCTATCTATCTATCTATCTATCTATCTATCTATCTATCTATCTATCTATCTATCTATCTATCTATCTATCTATGCACTTTTTGGGGGGCGGGGGGACTATCCCCATTCCCCATGTTTAGCTGTGTTGATCATTCCACAGGAGCACTATTCTTAAATTATACCTTGTGAAATTATCCCCCTACAAGGAAACACAAATCAGGGTTATAGACAGTAAAACATAATTTGGTATTATTAATGGGCAGAAATAATCGACCAAACACAAATATCTCCATTTTCTTGTGGTTTACACAATTATATCAGCATTTTTTTGTCATTATTACACATTTTTATGATCACTTACAAATCTCAGAACGGTTTAAGCCCAGGATACATCTGTGATACGTTCAAAGAATAAACCAGAGCTCTTAGATCCAAAGACTCAAGCCAGGGTCCAGGCCAGGGTCCACACTAAACACGATGAACCAGCATTTACCTGTTAGGCTGAAAACAAGTGGGACAAACTTTCAGTGGAGATTAAACTTTCACTAAAAGTAGGCATTTTAAAATCCAAGTTAAAAACATTAAATTTTCATGCGCCTATGCATGAAATCTGCAGGGTAATTTTTAACTTACCTTGCTTTAAATAACTCTAATTTAATTTATGATGTTATTGTAATTTTTGCTATTTATTAGTGGGGGTTTTTCTACTTTGCACCATCCATAATGCTTTAAATGTTTTATGTAAAGCATTTAAATGGTCTTGTACATGAAATGTGCTATATTCAAGTAGACTTGCCTTGCCTTGTGCAGGGCTTTACATTCTGAGTTCTTTAAATGGTACTTTCACTTGAATAAAGAGTTGATTTTACCCACATAATATTTTTGTTAAACATAGATAATGATTAGCTTAGTCTAATTTAAATGAGATGGGTTTGTTATGTTCATACCGAGATGAGCTGCCATTAATGATTAATAACCTACTTTACAGTAGCCTAATGTGTGTCGTAAAAAAAAGTTTTTTTTCCTCGCCATTTCCCTAACTTTTTTTATTCTAAATTAATAATATAAGCCCTCATTGAGAGTTCGTCTGGCCTATATATGAACAAACACCGTCCAGCGTTAGTCAGCACAGCAATTTATATGTTTGACTAGTAGCCTACTTCCTTTTCCACCTCCTCTTCCCTACCTGTCTGAACTGGGCGTGTTTGACTCCCAAGGGAACACTATTCCAGATTCGTTCTGCTTCAGAGGAAATTCCTAAGGAATAGCACATCGACAGAAAACTTTGGGAAGAGGTAAGACTGTATTCCTATTCCGAGTTACTTTGACGTTACAGTGGCCGGAAATAACTTTATGTCTGGTAGATAATTACGCGGCTGCGTCTGATTAAAGCAGGACTCTCACGTGTCTGAAGGAATAGCTACATAAAGCTGCTCACAATCCAGGTGTTGCTAATCTATGCTAGGTCAATAGAATAGGAAGTAACATCACGCGCCTGCTGTTATACCTGTGCTGAGACTTTCTAATGCCCTGGGGACACTAAAACTTTGACTTAGCTTGCCTCAATGTGTATGTTTTAACAGTTGTTTTTTTTTGGGGGGGGGGGGGGGCTTATCCCTTGAGTTGAAATATGAAGTCTTTATAAATTATAAAAGCACATTTGATTTTCTATTGAATTATCAGGTTTTAAATGTTTACTGTGTGCCATTGCTTTTTGCAGCAAGTGTAATATTGTTGGACTCAATTCATCATGTTGTAACACATCTCAAACAAGCCTCCCTCACAAAGCACGCAGACTCAAACTGTTAAATGTACCCTACAGCTGCTCACTGTGTAGCAGCACAATGAGAGCTGAGCCTGTTCATTAAATCTTGCCCCTTGGCATCACAGTTTCATACAGAACTCACTTCCACTAGGCTGCCTAGGAAGAGAGAAACAGATATTTCTGGTGATTACTCTGGTTTCAATTCAGTTGTTTATTTGCCTTTTTAATGGGGGGGGGGGGGGGGGGGGGGGGGTGCAGTATGTGGAAATTATGGCATCTCCTGCACCAGATTCATGTCCCTGCTTGTCACACATTCCATAGCTGTACCCTCCCTACTCCTCCCCCCCTTTTCTCTCTCCTTTCCTTACCTGACTGCTGTATTTTATCTTTTCACCCTGCCTCATTAAAATCAACCGGTCATTCAACAGATTTTGGACCTTATCGGCCGAACCGTACCTTAACACTTAATGAGAGTTCTGCAGTCTCATCCCTCTTTCTGTGCTCCCTGTGTGTACTGTGATCTCTTATTTATAAATGTATTGGCTGAGAGGAGTTTTTCAGAGGGCTGCAGTATCGTTGCAGAGACACTGCAGTAGAGACAGAGTTCGAATCTGTTCCAAACGAGGCCATACACGAATAAGGAGTAGGAGATCTGTGCTTGTTTGCTGCTGGCCAAGTCAATCGGGATGTTGAGAAACACTTAACCTGCTGACACATGATTCATCCCAAATGTTTCCTAATGTTCCAAACAAAACAGCTCACGAAAAGAATCTGCATATTCCTGTTTTTTTTTTACCCCCTTAGAATATTCTGTGTGGGCCAATGTTACGGTGATATCTTATTGAGAATTTCAGCTCTCTTTCACTTCTGTCTTTTTAGCTCAGGCCATGATCACAGCTGCAGAGTATGGAGAAACGTCATGGGAGCTGTCTGTGCAAATTGACCCAAAATATGGGGACGAGTCCATGAAATTTAAACTAAGGGTGAAGGGGGACCTTCACATTGGAGGCCTAATGCTGAAGTTGGTGGAGAAAATCAGTAAGTATCTCTGATGGGTTTGGAACTGCAGCATGAAAGACGGGTAAACTCTTTGAATTGCATTTAAAACTGAATTTGCCTGCCGTAACTGGTTTTAAACACAGAGCATTGGTCTCAACCTCCTACCACAACAGGTCTGTTAGTCCAGCCACACCCTTATTTGCCCTGCATTTTTCTCCACCACAGTGTCATTGTTTGGGCACAATGCGTTGGCTTGGGAAGCCTGGGGGCAAAGTTTAGCTAGGGCCTGATCTGATATCGCTTTACAGTCCCCTGTAAATATGGAGGAGGCGTTAATGACACTAGCATGAGAGGAACTTTAAGAAAGAATAACATAAAACATGGTTTAAAACAGATCAGACATAATAGATGACCAAGCTGCTTGTCATCAACAGATGCCTTTCAGCCCAGCATTACAAGATGATGTCAGGTAGAAATATTAAACTGCACCACCTACACACCCGTGGGTTTCTGTTGCTTGGGAAACATGACATGCAATTATTGAGCAAGGCTAACACCTACTGTACCAAGGGCCAAACACAGTTAAAGTGTGGGTGTGTCAGACATGTAAACTGGGGTCACTAGCCAAGTGACCAGTAAATAATTAGAAATTATAACACCGTGAGGCTAATCTGAACCTGCTTTCCAAACATATCTACATTGCCAAATATCAGCGGATCAAATCAGAACCGCTACTTTTTGGCTTGCTCCATGACAGTGTTTTATACCCTGCCATGTCATTCGGGGATAGTGGTAGTTTGAGATTAAATGGAATTGAAGGGTTGAGAACAATTTCCTACATCTGATCTTATCCATTCATAATTGTTTCTGTTTAGGAAGTTTCTATCCTAACAACTGGAGGTTGTATTTTCATTTAGTAGTACATTTTGAAGTTAAAAAATGTGATATTAGTAGTATAGTAATAATCCTGTTTTCACCTAATCTGTCCTGCAGAGGCTCCTCAGGACTGGTCAGACCACGCGCTGTGGTGGGAACAAAGGAAATGCTGGCTGCTCAGGACCCACTGGACTTTGGACAAATATGGAATTCAGGCAAAGCCAAATTTGACACATTAAATCTGCTTTCCTTCAAAATGTATTCGCAGAGAAATAGAGTCATTTGAATTCTCATGGGAGTATCCTCTACAGTCTAAACATAATAAATTAATCCTGTGCATGCTTGCAGATCTTTTCAGGTGTGATGTTATTTATAGCTGCCCTTGGAGGCTGCTAAATAAAATCAGATCTTCATGTTGACAGACTGATGGCTCATTTTTATAACTATGTTCAGTAGTGCGAGAGCAATCTAGTAGCTTTTTTTTATTTGTATTACACGTTATATTACAGTCATGCTCTGCTTAACACAAAGACTTGCACAATTTAAGATCCCTATGAGGAGAAGGATACTGCAACTGCAAGTATGACAACAATTCACATTAGATGAGAACTGTCTGTGCTTGGTGTTTCTTAGGCTGATGCTGACCTGCGCTACACACCCCAGCACAAACCCTTGTTGCTGCAACTTCCCAACATGAAAACCATCAAAATGACTGTGTGCTTCTCCAGCATGGTCTTCAAGACGGTGGGCGAAATCTGCAAAACACTAAGTGAGCTTCTGTGCCTGGACACCCCATCCCTCTTTTTTTAGTTGTGATCTTGGAGTCTTACGCAGACAAAATTAAGAGGAATCATTTTTGCATGTTCCTCCTGCTCACTCCCAGCTTCTCCTCATTGCTCTGTTGTAGATATCAGAAGATCAGAGGAACTGTCCCTGCTCAAGCCTCCAGATGATCCCTCCAAAAAGAAGAAGAAGAAAGAGAAGAATTCGGCTCAGGAAAACCTCTGGGACATCGGGGATTTTCTTAATGGGGTACAAGCAGGAACAGGTGCTGTAGATTTCTAAACAATGCTTAAAAGCAAATCTTTTGCATCAGACATCAAACTGTAACAAAGTAAACAAGAATTCTCTGATGCTCAGGGCAGCAGGATTTCTACAACGCTTGTTCTGGACTGGTCTGCATCCTATCGGACATTACTGGCTAATATTCACAGTTTAACATGAGGGATTTGGATAGATTGTGTATCAACAATCAGCTTCAGCCTCATTTCCGTCAGCAGATTCATTAATTCAGCAAGCTCAAACTGTCAAAGGACTCAAAGGACTATGTTTGGAATAAGGATCACTTGAACATTGTCTGGTCCCACAAAGCCCTGAGCTCATCACTATGCAGTTGAGACAGTCTGCGTAAAAACAACCCCCTTGTGTCCCGCTACAGTGTGCGAGTGCACCTTAAGCAGCAAAGAAGGCAAACAAACTATTTTTTGCTGTTTACCTTACTATTTATATCTTATTTACTTGAAGTAGTTTAAAGTTTTGCACAGAACTGTAAATGTTTTGAGGTCTGAGAGGTTTCATCACAGATATTTTTGTGATATTTGAAAGAAAGCAACTTCTCTCTCTGTCTTCCACTACGTACCCGGCCCAGCTTCCACACCAACATTAAAATCCCTCTAATTAATGAAAATTGAATGTTTCATCTTTCCTTATTCTGTTCTTGTCAAACTTTTCCTCGAAATGTTGCCTCTTCTTTCAGTATTTTTCTGTCTAGTTTGAATTATTTCAACTTATTTTTTGTCTGGTGGTTAAAGTAGACTCCTCTATATTCTGTAATAATTTATCCTTGATTACTTCCAAACAAGGCCCTGCATACAGCAAGACAATGACAGCAACCTACGACCTAGAGAACGGGATGCCGATGTCGTCCACCAGCATTTGGTTTGGAGATAACCCCCTTGCTGAGTGTCAGCCAAACCTGCCGCCCGCTGAGCTGGCCAAGATGTACCAGCAGCTGTCGCTTGTAGATAAAGCAGTCAACAATGCAGGGTAAAAACTAAGTACTGTTCTTTCACAGTTTTTTCCAAACTTCCAGTGTTGTACCTTCATAATGCTGTAGTTTAACATGGTTCATCTGGTTTGTTTCAGGTGGCTGGACTCATCTCGTTCTCTCATGGAGCAAGATATTCAGGATGATGACAAATTATTGCTTCGATTCAAGTACAATGTCTTCTTTGATCTCAACCCTAAAGTAAGATGGTGTATTCGTTGATTTAAAAAAAAAAAAATCTTAAGTTTGAAGTTACTGGTCTTAACTTGAGTATGTGTTTTTCCATTTCAGTATGATGGTGTCAGGATAACCCAGCTGTATGAACAGGCTCGGTGGTCCATCCTGCTGGAGGAGATAGATTGCACTGATGAGGAAATGCTGATGTTTGCTTCATTACAGGTGAATTAAAAAAGTAAATGATTAGATTTTTCCTGCCTGAAGTCATCTAAATCCTGAGAGCAATAATATTGCAAGGTCATATGAAGTACTTTATTATATATCTTATGAACAATGAATAGCATGTCACAAACATGAAGTTAAAATATAATGATAAAATATAAAAGAATGGAATTAGAATTCCATTTAAACCTCAGTAAACAAATCTTTGTACATCTTTTATTAGTAATCTTGTTACAATTTTTTTGAAATTCTAGGTCTTTGAAGTAATCTCTGCTACTACTAGGTTTATTTGAACAATTTTGGAGTCATAATTAAGAGAACACGTAAACTTTGTTAAGATGGGTAAATATCAGCATATGTTTTACTGGTGAAAAAATAAGATGGCACATAGCACAAATGGAAAAAGTTTCAGGATTGCCTAAAAAAAATACTTTCAGGACGAACACGAATATCCGTTTGGAATGCTGCAGCTGTAGCTCTAAACTTCTATCATAACATGGAACAGTATGCGAAAATGATGTCTGAAAAAGCTAACTCTGATAAAGTTATTAGAGAGGTTTTAGCACAGACAGTCTCCAAAATGGCCAATTTGGCACCATCTGTTCTCAGTTCTCCATTTGGGGTACCTCAGGTTATAAAAGGTGAATGCAAATATCATATCGCAAGTGATTAACTTGGGGAGTTTTACTGTGATTCTCTTAGTTAAAGTTTTTTATCCCATTATCCTGCAGTGTTTCCTCTTGAGGCAATTAGTTTCTCAGGCTTTTTAAGAGGGATCCTCTTGAAATGACTCCTGAAATACATTTAGGTGCAATCCAACCTTTAATAAGCAGCTTATTTAATCCACAAAATCAAGTTCTTGAGAGGAGAATTACATCAAAAGTATCTTTTAAGACTGAAGATGTAGCCAACTTCCCCTGTTTTCCATTATCATTACACCAGAGTTGTGTTCTTTGGGGAAGTTGAGCTTATTTTTTTCTGTTTGTTCCATGCATTTTTTTAATTCTATTGATTGGAAGATATATTAGATCGGAAATCAAACAAAAAATCTCCATGAAATATGTCAACGCAACAATAAACATCTGTCACCCACCAACAAAGCGACAGTGAATCAACATTTGAGTCCCTAAATGTTGTCAATATTTAAGAATCCTCTGACACTGAATAACCCAAACTTAAATTTGTGTGAGAATGAAAGAATCAGAATCACTTTATTTCGCCAAGTCTGCTTATACAAACAAGGAATTTGACTCCGGTGAGTTCTTGCTATCGTACTATTTGTGCGAAAAGTAAGAAACAATTAGAAATAATTAAAAATAAGAGAAGCATTTTAAGATCTCTATAAACCTTTTAGAATCGCCCTGTTGTTTTTGAATTGTTCTTTCATAAATTTATTTGTCCCTCCGTAAACGAGTCCTTATTTATGCTAGTTTGTAATCGCAAAACACTCCTCCAAGGCTATAATAATATGACCTAAATTAGTTTTAAGTTCAGTACTCAAACTGTTTGAACTCGGAATAAAAGAGAGCGGGTTTGGTGTCTAAATCCGTGAAAAGACGAGTCAGGGCATGAAGAAAATCCCACTGAAGGGGGAGGATAAGGAGAGGGAGGTAGAGGAAGAGAAATAAGAAGAGAGATTAAGTGAAGGAAAAGCTAAAATACTATAAATTATAGCAAAAAATACTGTTTAGAGACATTAATTATTGACAGAGGTTTTAGAAGAAACATACCCTGTCTTTAAATTTCAGCCCACCCTTTGCTTATTTTGGGATAGTGATTCAGAAATCAAAGTGATTCAAGGGAAGTGTCTCATTTACCTACAAAAACCAATAATGACTTGAACTTACTAGAAACCAAGCGTTTTGCTGTGAGGATTGCACAATTAAAATGAGAAACTGTCTTTGTTTTTTTCTCAGTATCACATTTGCAAACTTACCATGTCACGGGAGACGATGGACCATGCCAATGAACCAGAAATTGATGAAGTAGAAGCTGCCCTGTTTAACCTGGAGGCAACCCTTGAAGGCGGTCACACAGAAAACATTCTGGTAGGTATATTTTTGGAAGAATTCCACATTGGATTTAATGTCACCTGAAAATATCGGGGTTGCAGTTTTTTCTTAGTGCAGAGTATCAGTCTAAAACCTAATTTTTACTCATTGGCCTTCAACACCACCTTAGACCTGATATTATTTACTTCTATTTGTTTTATTGTTTCTATTATCTGATTTACAGTGTATGACAAAATATTTGATCATGTTTTGTCATATTTCATTAATCTCCTGTGTTTTATGTTGTTTTTATGATTTGGTGTTGTTTTTAATGTAAGGCACTTTGTTCAGCCGCAGCTGATTTTAAAGGGCTTTATAAATAAACTGAACTGAACTGAGCTGAAAAGCTGAAGTTTGTTCAGCGATCATCTATTTTAGCGTTGTGGTGACACAAGAAAACACAGGATAATTGACTTTTATTTATCTCGCCCCCAGGAAGACATTACAGACATTCCAGAGCTGGCAGATTCCCTCCGGCTGTTTAGGTAAACTCACCTTTATACACAATTACTGAACTAATGCCGCAATTATCTGCTACTGCAATTTGTCATTTTCTGTCTTGAGGATGTTGCACGTTGAGTGTTATTAGCCTACAAACCCTGGCACAAATAATAAAATCATCACTCTTTGAAGATGTCCATTCAGTTGTTTTGGTTTGTTTTAGAGAAAAACCATCACTCACTTTTCATGCAGAATAAATGATGCTCCTTGGAAGGAATTTTTAAAACAATTACCTGCACAAGTCTAAATATACAAATTAGTCTGCATTTATAAGAGAGTACTTGCAGACCTAAAGAAGCTGTTGGACCTGATTTATTGGGAGAAAACATGGCTCCAACTAGGGAAATTTAAAGTTATATAACTCCCACCTAAAGGTACCTGGCATTTGTTTGTAGATGTTGGTTGCAGCCAGTCAGCTTTGTCTAAAATTTGGAGCAATTTGGTGAAAAATGTCAAAGCGTCAGGATAGAAAACTCGAAACAAAATTACTTGAAAAAAACAAAATGCACAAGAAAAAACAGTAAGAAACCATCTGAAAGAAAGAAAGAAGTTATTCATATATGTGTGCTAACACCTGAAAATAACTCATGTAAGTTACAGTGGGCTAAAGAGTCATAGACATTAGGATGAAAGTGATTTTTATCAATGAATTAAAAATTTGCATTGGGCTACAACATAGCAGGACTTTTGTTTGGTTCAGGTCCAATGAAACATGTAAAGATGACTAATTATCCCCAGTCATTGATGAGTTGGGGTTGATGACCGGTAAAGAACCAGGCAAGATGGCATTCATTACCTGTACTGTAAATGCACAGGTGTACACTTTTCTTGTTCCATCAACAGAAATGATGTTTCATTTTGCTGGATGACAATGCATCTGATCACACAGCAAAAAGTATTCAAACTTTTCTTCAACTCAGTGACGTGGCTAGCGAACAGTCTGGATAAACATGCTCCAACAGTTTTGATTCCTTTATTTTTGCTTGGGTTTGCAATTGGGTAGCTTGGAAGATGATAACCATAAGTTGATGGAGTTAAAACATATCTCAAACAAATTTATTAAAAGTTGATGTCTATTGGTTTTCTTTTTATTAAATAATGTTTTTATCACAATTACCATGAGAGTCTAGACCATCAGTAGATCTGCTCCGTGGAAATAGTCTGCCTTGATTATAAAAGATATTTCTTTTTGAATTTGTACAGTTCTGCTTACATTTTTTGCCATTAATCAGGCCCAAGAGACTGACCCTGAGGCCCTACAAAGAGTACTGGTTTGTGTTCAAGGACACCACCATCTCTTACTACAAGAACAGAGAGTCCTCCAGCGGAGAGCCAATAGAGCAGTTTCACCTCCGAGGTCTGTGATAAGGAATTATGTAAAAAAAACAAACACTGTTTTATTTTGTTAATAACCCTCAAATTTAACCAATGCCCTGTTGTGTCACGATGCTACAATCCTTGTAGCATAAGGACACTAGGAAAGTGAGGATCAGGAATTTCCTGTAGTTTAATGATGAATAAATATATGAAGGAAAGAGTCTGGGAAAGTAATAAATAGCAAATATGATTCTTTGATTGTATTGACTAATCTTTTGCTGTTAATTATAATCTCTTCCACTTGAATCAACAGGCTGTGAGGTGGTCCCTGATGTCAACGTTACAGACAAGAAGTTTGGCATCAAGCTCCTGCTCCCAGTGGCCGACGGCATGAATGAAGTGTACATCCGATGTGACAACGTAATGCCCCCATCCTCACCTCTCCGTTCTCTTGAAAATTCCTCCCTGTTGTCATAACAATTGTGAGGCAGATTTTATCCCCAATGTTTTGTTCTCCTTCATTTCGGTGCAGGAAAACCAATACGCCAAGTGGAAAGCTGCATGCATCCTCGCCTCCAAAGGCAAGACGATGGCCTACAGCTCCTACAAATCAGAAGTGAAGAACATCCAGTCCTTTCTGCAAATGAAGAGCCTGGCGCCCCCTCCTGGCCAGGCCGCTCCAGACATCGAGGCTATGGAGATGAATGCCGAATGTTTCGTCTCACCGCGCTACGCCAAGAAGCACAAGACCAAGCAGGTTTGTTTAAGAGCAGGCAGCAGTGTAAATGACTATCATTGCTAAATACTATTGCTAACTCCGCCTCTCATGGTTGCATCAAGCTAACAGCACGAGTCCTGGAGGCCCACCAGAACATAGCATCACTGTCCTTAACAGAGGCCAAGATGCGCTTCATTCAAGCCTGGCAGTCCCTTCCAGAGTTTGGTATAAACTACTACATTGTCAGGTACAAGGCACATCTTTAATTAAAGTAGACATTTTACTGGGGGCATGAATAAAAACTTATTTCATCTTATGTTTATTTATAGGTTTCTTCATCCCACCTGAATTGGATTAAGCAGTACAGAAAATGAATGAATGTTTACTTTCCTTTTAGATTTAAAGGGAGTAAGAAGGATGAAATTCTGGGGATCTCATATAATCGCATGATCCGCATCGACATGTCCTCTGGCTTGCCCGTCACCACATGGAGGTTTGCCAACATGAAGCAGTGGAACGTCAACTGGGAGATAAGACAGGTAAGCGGGTCATTTCTTGTTCAGGAAAATACATTTCAGAGTATTTACAACAGATGGGACAAATGAAGATGCACAAATCATTCATCTTTTGTGTATCATTTCAGGTGACGATAGAATTTGACCAGAATGTGATTATAGCCTTCTGCTGTGTGAGCTGTGACTGCAAAGTGGTCCATGAGTTCATCGGTGGTTACATCTTCCTCTCCACAAGATCTAAAGACCAGAACGAAACTCTAGATGAAGAACTGTTCCATAAACTTACAGGGGGGCAAGAATGACCAAAGATGTATTAGCTTGTCTGTCTTGTAATGTATTTCATGTTTATTTTTCGGATGGATTACAATGCTGCAGCAGTGTCAAACACAAACTGAACAAATCAAAGCAAAATCACGGATATAAATGACATATTTTTACTAGAAGAAAAATGCCATCATGTATTTTGCCATTACATACACAAGATTAATGGTTTTGATGTAAATATGTAGTTAATCTGTTTCTTAAAACTTGGATATTTGTAAGATGTTAGCTTTTGTAGTAGTAATAGATGTTGTTTACTCAAATAATAAAGAAAGCAAATAGTTTAAACCATTAGAGTGTTTTTTTTTACAGCCAATAACTTCTTGCACAGTGGAATTCTTACATTCATTGTTAAATGCATCTTGATTCCCAAACTTTTTATTTGTTTGTTTCCCATCATTAACATTAATGTTATTTGTTACTGCACATTAAGCAGCCTGTATACTGCTGCCTCAAGACAAAGGAAGCTTCCATGAAAGATATATTTGCTATTATGACAATATGACCATCTCCAATTTGGATACATTTATTGCTTCAGACTCAGGTCTATAACATATTATCTGATTTATTGTATACAGCACTGAGCGCTGCCGCCACATCCAGCCCACAAAACCATCCCGCCTGGCCTGCAAATAATTGATGAATTTTAACAGGGGACAGGTTTTGTTGTTTTGTTAAGAATCCAAACAGCCCGAAGAGATACATTTGTTGTTCTCTTTTGTGAAGTTAGGGGCTTTATTAATTATTGATTTGGGATAGGAATATCCAGTATTTAAAGTTCCATTTCCCTGAAACAAGCCTACATTGTTGTAGTCACAACCCTTGGAAATGAAAGTAAGAAAACATTGAAAGACAATTATAGTTTTGATAAGCTGCAAACGCTATCCAATATTAAAGACCTCTCCTGCAGTAAATCTAGCTGTGGACCTTTTGACCTTTTTAATCACGTGTAATATCTTTAATCACGTTTTTAAAGTAAAATGAAATCAGAATCAAGCAGCCCATAGAGATGATTGGGCTCATCAGCATGCTGACAGTCCCAGACTTTAATAAAAAAAATAGTCTTAATAATTTCAATAAACAGAGATAAGGTTTTTTAAATTTTAGACAATGAAATTCTGAAAATTCTGCGCCTTTCTGTGAAATCATATGTGCGAGGTTATGCAAATGAGGAAAAGCTTGGATGAGAATAGGCTGAAAATCACTCTGCTAGACCAGGATGGGTGTATATTGTCTCTCTTCAAGTATATTTACCTAACAGTATTGAACATAAAGTGACACTTTTGCCACATAATTTACAAACTTGATTCCTTTATACAATCATTACCATTATTTTTTACAACTTTTTCCTATTAAACGCCCAGGAGGCGCTCCATCGATTTTTCTGCAATCTACTAACTTCCACTTCGTTCCTATTGGCCGGGAAACTCAACAACGTCTTGCCAGCCTATCACAGGCGCGTATGCGAAAGGGTTGCTCGGCTACGATCCCCTTTCGTTTAGTCATACTGGGAGGCTAGAGAAGCGAAAGCTAACACGTGGGGATAATAATTTGCGGTATTTTGCGTGTACCTCAGGACAGGGTAGTGCCTTTTTTGAGCTGTACTACGTCGACGACAACTCTATACAGTAAGCCAAAGACTTGACTAGAAAGCTGATTTACCCCGTTTATTATGGCGGACAACGGAGATGATGATGACCAGTATAGGATCAAAGAGGGCGACTGCGTTATGTTAAAACGAAGGGACATCTACAAAGCTGTCCAAATTCAGCCGAAGAAGTAAGTCAAAACTGTATAATTACGCATTTTAACTAGCTCAAAGTAAGCTGCAACTCGTGCTTCTTGGTGTATCCGTGTCACGACAAGCACAAACTGCATAAATGCTCCTGAAAAGTGATGATATGTGTATGTGCTTTGCACAGAAAAATAATTTTTGAGAAGCAGTGGATCTTCCTGGATAATGCGGTGGGACACCTGTACAGCACCACGTTTGAGATTGTATCTGGAGGGACACTAGAACCACAACAAGTCAAGGACACTGAGAGCCCCCCAGGTGTGTAATGTACTAAACCACCCATATACACTAACCACCTACTCTATTAGGACTGAGCAATGGGCCATTGGACTACAGTGAACTCATTGTCATGTTTAAGAGACCACTTTGAGATGATTTGAGCTTTGTGACATGGTGCATCTTGCTGGAAGTAACCATCAGAAGATGGGTACATTGGGGTCATAAAGGGATAGACGTGGTCAGGTCAGCATAATTATAGTCAGGTAGCTTGTGTTGTTTAAATCATGTTGGTATTAAAGGGTTTGTCAAGAAAATATCCTCCACTCCATTATACAACCACCACCAGCCTGAACTATTGCTTCAAAGCAGGATGGATCCCTGTTTCGCTTTGTTTACACCAAATTCTGACACTACCGCCTGAATGTTGCAGTTGAAATTGATACTCATCAGACCCAAACACTGTTTGTCCAATTTTGGTGAGCCTGTGTGAAGTGGAACCTTCATTTTCTTGTACTTAGCTGACAGGAACAACATCTTCTGCTGCAGTAGCTGGTCTGCCTCAGGGTTGGAAGTGTTGTACGTTCAGAGATGGTGTTCCTTGGTTATAACAAGTGGTTACTTGAGTTACTGTTGCCTTTTTTTTTCTTTTTTTTTTTAAATCATCTCAAACCAGTCTGCCCATTCTCCTCTGAACGCCGACACCAACATGGTATTTTTGTCCAGACAACTGCTGCTCACAGGATATTTAGTCTTTTTCAGACCATTCTCTGTACACCCTAGATACGGTTGTGTGTGTGTGTAGAAAAACCCAGTAGATCAGCAGTTTCTGAAATACTCGGACCAACAACCATGCTACATTCAAAGTCACTTAAATTCCCTTTCTTTCCCGTTTAATGCTCAACCTGAATTTCATCGAGTGGTTTTGACCAACTTGCCTAAATACACAGAGTTGCTGCTGCCATGTGATTGGCCGATAAGCCATTTATGTTAACATGCAATCGAACAAGAGTACCTCATAAAGTGGATGGTAAGTGTTTATGTTATGCTAGCGGTGGCTGTTTGTAATGACTATTTCCAAACTGTGTGAATGTCTGAGACGCCATCAACAGACTCTTACTCTATCCACTCTTGTCATTTTCATTTTGCTTAATCTCTCTCTGTGGGTGTTTGTTCCCAGATGCAACGGCGGCGGGCACGGACAACAGAAACATTGTTGATGACGGCAAATCACAGAAACTGACCAGGGATGACATTGAGACTCTGAAAGAGCAAGGTCTGAAGGGTCAGGTACAGGACAAATATGCTTTTGTTTATAGTGTGTGTGTGTAATGTTTCTAGTAGATGACAGAACTAGACTGCAGGCAGGTCAGCAAAGCTAATGGACTTTATATAATTAGTTTTATCCATTTTCTTGCCTGAAATGAGCAAGATCTTGCCTGGAAAAACAGTTAAGACTGTCAAACCTTGTCATACATTAACAGTGATATACAGAGTGCTGATGCTTTTGTGCACTAATCGACCATCACAGATGCTTGTATTTGCATTTATCCACAGCTGATCTAACTGCCCAGCTCTCATGATTAAGATTTTACTGAAATCAAATAATTTCATTCAATTTGTTAGATATATAAACGTCTAAAGTAAAAAGCATTAGATTTGGAGTTTGAAGGGGCAATGAAATGATCGGAAAGTTGTTTTTAAGAATAATTAAATGACCGCAAAATGTTTTATCTTTTTAAGACAACCCTGTCTTTTTAAACGATCAAAAAAAGTGGCAGGATATAAGCGAGGTGAGGAGATGAAATGAAGCACGTCTGTTCGGTCCACAGGAAATCATTCAGCAGCTCATCGAAAACAGCTCGACGTTCAATAACAAGACTGAATATGCCAAAGACAAGTACATCAAGAAGAAGAAAAAGAAGTGAGTCACTTCTGATGATTCGCCCACGATCTTTTCTGGAACTTAAGCTCATGTAGCTCATCATAATAGCTGTCACCAGTTGTTCCCGTCTTGTGCTTTCCCAGGTATGAAAACACCGTGACGATCCTAAAACCAACCTGTCGCATCCTGGCCATGATGTACCATGGTCGCGAACCAGGGAAGATCTGGTGAGTCGGCATGTTCATTAACACTGAACACGTGTTGCTCTTAAATCAAAGTAAGATGATAACATGATACCTTTTTTTTTTTTTTCTTGTGGTGTAGCCACCTGCGGTACGACACTCTTGCTCAGATGTTAACTATGGCGAACATCCATGCCGGCAGTAAGGTTCTGGTGTTCGAAACCTGTGCTGGACTTGTACTGGGCGCCATAATGGAACGAATGGGAGGCAAGTATAGACATTTAAAAGATTCAAGCTTTAGTTTTCTTTGCTTTGTGTGCGTCTTACTGCACATTTTGAACACAGCCTTTTTCTCTGCCCTTTATATAATTACTCTCTTTGTCTTCTAGGCTACGGCTCAGTGATCCAAATGTACCCAGGAGGTGGACCTGTTCGGGCGGGTGTGGAGAGCTTTGGCTTCCCTGCACATTTTCATGATATGCTGCATGAGTTTCCCATCTGCCACGTCAATGCTTTGCTGGCAGGCACCCTGGACACCACTATCAAAGACCCCACTGCCGGTATGCTTTTCTGGATAGTCGCTTATTGTTTTCCTGTATTTCACTATTTTCTTTTTTTTTGTTGCACTTGGAGTCAGCTGAAAGAGCTGAAAGTAAATCAGTTCCTTTTCTAACATTAATTTGACAAACTCCTCTTTTCTACCTCCAGATGGAAAACAGTTTGACATGGCTGCCGGAGAAGAGCAAAACCAGCCTGAGACTGACTTGCAAGAAGGCAGTCCAGAGGAACAGAACATGGATACAGACACTGGTGACGATGCGGGCCAAGACCAGGGGAAAATGGAGAAGGAGAAACGCAAAGAAGTCAAAGTACTACTTATGTTTTATAAGTCTTCTTAAGCTATGCCCTACTGTATTTTTATGCAACGAGGACTAGTTAATTAACTTAAGTCAAACTAGTCTGCTAGTAATTTATTCAAATCAAATGTTGTGATGTCTTTTCTGAATGTAAATTCAACTTGGACCCTCACATGTCTTCTTTTGAAGGCTCAAGAGAAAAAGGTCAAGCTGGAGGAGAAGCGGAGGAGACTGGCGGCTGCTGCGGCCCTGCTGGGAAGCAGGAATGCTGACGGGTTAGTGGCAGGTTTTGCTTCTGCATTCACATTTTTGTTTATCTGCACCGTTCTCCTTTTCTCCTTTCTGGATCTCCCTTTTTCAGTCCCCACCTCTGCTTTTGTCAGTGGGACACAAAAGCCATAAAAAAAAATGCACTGATGAAAAAAGAAAGAATTATGAATGATTAAAGTATTGTTAATTACGTCTATAAAAGTCATAAAATATTTGCCTTCCTCTGGACTCGTACACAGTGATTAGTCTGCGTCACCCTCACAAGGTGAACAAACTGATTGCTTTGCAGTTTCCTCTCACATAAAATGAAGGACCCTATTGCTTGATGGATGAACTGTTATGAAGGTGACATCTGTGCTTGAAGTACAAGTATTGATCTTGTACGCTCATATCAGCTATACAATAAACACCACCACAGAGCACAAACTCCTACGTTGTCCTAAATCAGCCTTTTCCACCGACTCTCCTCCAGCTGTATAAAATATGATGTGGCTGTCAGCCGTGGGCTGTAAGTCTTCTGGTACGATGTCGCACGCAGCACTGATAAGCTAAATTACGATATTGCCTTACCGGCACATTTCCAATTACAAAATGTACTGTTGACGGCGTGTTTTATGTTGGACAGGTTTGCTCAATCATCTCTTCTTGTGCTCCCCACGTGCAGGTTGGTCATAGCGAGTCGGTTTCACCCGTGTCCTGTCCTGTTGGGCCTGCTCAAATTCCTCTCCCCCTCTAGGCCATTTGTAGTCTACTCCCAGTACAAAGAGGTAAGACAATCATGTGCACAACTATCTTTTGATGTGCCTTCCTAAAGGAGAATGACTTCTCATTAGTTGCCACTGCACACAAGCTTTTCTTTATTTATCTATTTTTCTGCTTGGAGCTGCAGTGGGAAATGATGCAGGGGGACATCCCTGTCACCACTGAGCAGTTAGACGGCCTCATCCCAGCACTGATTACCTCCGTCATGCTTATGTTGCTAAAAAGATCAATCTGTGTGTGTGCGTGCACCTATTGTAAGTGACACAGCTTTTTTCTTTCTCTCTCTCTCCCTCCCTCTCGCTCCCTCCTTCCCATCTCGGTTTCTCCAGCCTCTTATTGAGTGCTACACAAAACTCAGGGAACAAGGCGGTACGGTCAACCTCAGACTCTCAGACACTTGGATCAGGCATTACCAGGTAAATGCTCAAATGTTGACTTATCTTTGATTTTTTTATCTTTTTTTTTTGGACTGTTAAAGCTTGTCTAATTGATAATTGATTATTAATCGGGACCCTCATTAGTAATAGTGTGAAACCTGCAGTTGCTGTTTTGTTCTAGTTTTTGGGTTCATGGCTTTTCTGTTCTGACCTTTCTCACCAGCATCAGTCTTTTGGTTTATAACTCGCTAGATATTTGTTTGGGGGAAAAACTCACATAACCTAGTTATCCTAATCTCGTCCCTTCATGTAAGAGGACGAAACTTTATTCCCACATTCTTCCAGAGTTGTTTAATAAGCGGCAGCTCGATATAAGAATAGCATATTTGCATAGCCAAACGTTTCCCCAGCCACTCCTGCAGAGTTCATATCTCTTGACTGCATCTCTTTTATGTCCCTAGGTGTTGCCTAACAGGACACATCCTCTGCTACTGATGAGTGGGGGCGGGGGCTACGTTCTCTCGGGGACAACTGTTGCCATGGACCGCTCTAAACCGGCAGGCTCCCCTGGAGCTGAGGAGCCAGCGCCAAAGAGACAGAAACTGAAAGACACTGAGGGATAAACAAACACTGAGGGATCGAATCCTTCAGGGGGCACATAACAAGTCATCTTGAGGGGATTTTGCTCCAGAGAGTATGTCTCTGTTGAACCGATTTGACACTTCTGGAGTAAAGGAGACAGGGTGTCCGATTTGCATTCATCAAAGCACTTTCTTTTGTCTTTTGTGCTCACATCAAAGCAAATTAAAATGTAATGCTGAGAAGTAAACTGCAAACCAGTTTAGACCGTTTAAGCTTAGTGTGTTTCTTATGTAAGAAACCAGTGAAGTAATAATTTATAAGCTGAAACTAGCAGATGTGTCTGTTCTGCCTTTAGACCAGGTGATGATTTTTTTTCTTTATCTATAATAAAGTGCCATTTGTTATCTGATCCAGGTTTATTGTGGGCTACTCCTGTATGTGCAAAATTAAAGTGCAGTGGGGAAAATTGTCTCATATGTGACCACATTTAGTTTTAGAAATAAATTGAACATTTTGTTTTGGTCCCAGAATAACTCTTTTTATTGAGTGCAGAACAAGATGGGAATCATTCGTCTCGTATATTATTATTTTCATATTTCTCAGATTATATAGAAACACCCAAGCAAATTCCCATGCTGTTTAATTAGAGAACATCAAAATATCACAAAAACAATGAGCAGAGTTGCTAAAATATGGCAAGGCTTCAGGTATTTTTTTCTTCTTTTCTTGGTAACTTGACACTTAACACACTAAGTTGACAGACATATAGTAAAATGGCAACTTTTCTTCGCTGATAGCTGAAAGTTCTCTGGGATTACGCAGTCTTGTCATGCAACTTTGCCGCAATCTTCTGCAACTCTAGGTCCATTGCTGCCAGGTTCTCCAGCTCTTTCTCCTGAAAAACAGCATTTACAACAACATCAGTCTTTGTTTTAACACTTGATTATGTAGTTTTTTTTCTTTAGAACCTAAACATTGTCTTATACTCTGACTGGCCAAAAATAAAAAAGTCACCCCGTAGATTTATCTAAGTAAATGGGTATGAGCTTCCTATTGGATAATTACAACATTGGTGATTATTCTTCAGCTGCCAACAAGTTATTTGACCCCCTACTGATGCAATGAGTTGCTTATAATCTCTTAAACTCCCATATTGAGAAATATCCTGTGGTTGTGGAGAAGATATTAGTCTGTTTGAGAAGGGTCAAATCATTGGCATGTATCAAGCAGAGATATACAAATTACTACAATTGGGTTAAAAATTGGAAGAATAGGGGGGAACCATTAAAAAATCCAGAATGATGGTGACATGTGATCACTTAAATGTTTTGTGAAATCAAATCGGAGAAAAACAGTGGATCTGAGGGCTGTGTTTAATAGTGAAAGAAGATTATCGCATGCACAATGTGAAGAGAACTCAAGGGATTGGGACTGAACAGCTGTGTAGCCATAAGGAAACCACTAATCAGTAAGGCTAACTGGAGAAAGAGGCTTCAAGAGGCATCATTTTCACACATTAATTG
This sequence comes from Leptatherina wallacei, assembly GCA_028567055.1. Taxonomy (NCBI): domain Eukaryota; kingdom Metazoa; phylum Chordata; class Actinopteri; order Atheriniformes; family Atherinidae; genus Leptatherina; species Leptatherina wallacei. The sequence goes on along the minus strand of JAOXYM010000024.1, from coordinate 7,676,068 downwards.
GTCACCACAGAGTCCAGACCTGAACCTCATAGTAAATCTTTGGGATGTATTGGAGAAGGCTTTGAACAGGGATGGGACTCTCTCATCATCACTGCAAGATCTTGGTGAAAAATGAATGCAACACTGGGCCGGCAGTGTATTAGACCCATTAGAACTTCTGTGGATTTGCATGGGCCATTCTTAGGTCAATTGTTCATTAAGGTTATCCTTGGACTTGCAGCTCTGTAGAACTAATGAATCACTGTAAAAGAGCCACAGTAATTTATCAGTTTTAATGTATGTGACCAGATAAGGAAGTCTGCAGACTGTTTTTTTTCTAAAGTTCATATTAAAGCTGATTGCTATGGCTTGGAGGATGCAATCATGAGGTCCTTACTGTGATTACTGCAGCAGTCAATAAACTGCTGGTGTGGGGAAATCAAATGAGGGCAATAAGATGGGGGAAGAGGTGCTGTGAAGAATCAATGTGAGCAAAACAATAGTACACAGTAAATTCTACATACACTTTTGTTTTCTCTCTCTCTCTCCGTGTATTTGTGACATGCTCACTTGGGACATTTTCACAGATATATATATTCGCTGAGTTCTCTGACTCTTAAGGCTAAATCCTAACATCTCTATGTTGACTGGAGATTTCCATAATGAGCATGGCTGCTTTCCCTTCAGTGAAACTGGTGCAGAGATGCAATGTGCTTTGTGGTTTTTGTAGGTCAGTCAAATGTGTTGCATCTTATTTATGTAAATGGCTGCAGAGTAAGTGCTTTTTCTATATAAATGATATATATTTTTTAGGTTGGATAGTTTATTTGCAGTTACATTTAAGTTATTTTAGTTTTTTTTCTGAATCCTAGACTTCTAGTGGCAGGCGGGCATTTGTGCTGCAGCATACACTGTAAATGCCTTTTAAAGACTTGTGTTCAGAGGTCTAGTTTGGACTGATAAGTGACCGTCACAGTAAATGCATCACTGGTCATCAGTAAAGATTAATTAGCAGTTAGTAAATGCAGCTAGATTTACCTCCTGTGGAGTAAGTATTCTCTGGAGTGAGCTCCTCTTTGCCTCATCTTTAGCAGAGTGGTTAGCCAGTTGGTTTATCTTAAAGCTCAGCAGTTTGGCCAGGTCCTCCATCTGAGCCAGTTAAACACAGAAACAGATAGCATGTCAACTGTATCAGTGATGATTTGCTAATTCCTAAAGTTTCCAAAGCGGCTAGCACTCGCAGCAGTTACATTAATATACACAGTTCAAAGTGAAATGGCAGGGAGCATACCTTGTTTGATGTTGCAGCATGTTCATCCGAGTCCCTTTTAAACCAGGCAGGGTGGTAGTAGCCTCTGTAGATCCAAGGATTGCGCTTTTCGGCCAGATACCTGACAAAAATGGGTTAGTTCTACTACTACAGGTGTTCTGCCTACAAAGTTTGAATATTTGAACAAATTTAGCTAGTAGAAGTGTTAGTAGAATCTGTAATATCTAAAGGGTATCAAATACAAATTTACAAAAAGTACCTTAGAGCTTCATCTCTGTCTTTTGCCTCTTCTACATAATCCTCTGACTCATCCCGCTGGTCTTCCTCTTCTTCTGATGATCCTCCATCACGCTTTTGAAATTTCTTTTTATGGTGGTACCGGTGTGTTGGTTTCCATACCCGCTTTTCTACGTCACCCTCTTCTTTTCCGTGTCTTTTGTCAAATCCCCAGTACTCCTGACTGCGTTCCTCCTCTGGCTCTCCTTCTGCGAGCTCTTCATCTCGTTTGTGTCTCCTCTGGTGATGCCTGCCAGGCCTCCAGTCCCTCTTTTCTCTTCCAGTATCAAAATCCCAGGACTCCTGGCTGCGTTCCTCATCCGGCTCTTCCCTTGCATCCTCTGGCAGCTCTTCATCCCGTTTGTG